>RJWM01003049.1:0-62238 GCA_004363535.1 Dasyprocta punctata | reverse complement strand
ATTGTTTCTGATCAACAGAAAATAAAGTCAAATTGAAAAATGAAACTTTAAATATGAACAACTATTATCCAGCACCCCTTCCCCACCCAAATCGGCAAGCTGCACCTGATCCAAGGACGTGAGAAATGAACACCTGCCTAGCACACACTGGACATGCTCCAGGTTGACCCAACCTCCTTGCTTTCTCCGAGCACACCACAGTTTCATGTCACCATACAGTTCTTCACTTGTCTACTTAGGAAGCAGGAGAGTCGCTGCTGGTAAGTGCACAGTTCTGGAGTCAGACTACTTGAATTCCAGTACTACTCCTCTGCTTACTGACTATATGAATCTAAATTTATCCATTTCTTCCAGAATGACAATAAAATGGGGTAGTTACAGTATTCCCTTTAGGGCTGTTGTGAGGACTCAACTACACAGTGCATGTTAACATGTTTTACATACAGTAACAACACAGTCGATGTGAGCTAGGATGATCAGCATCCTCGTCTGCATCTCAGGCTTCTGCATCCTGCATCCTGTCTTCACTAGGCTCCCGCAGTGTTAGCTCCAGCAATACTAACTTGGCTCTCCGCACTTATCACATCACACTGCAGCTTTCTGTCAGCCTCCACAGCTCTGTGAGGTTCCGAAAGGCAAGGCCTGCGAGTCACCTGGCTCTGCATCTCAAGTTACCCCACACAGTTCGCTGTTTCAGGTGGACAGGTACAATCACTCAACAGGTGGGAGCGCAAGATTTGCCCATACCTTTGTGACAACACAGCACGCAGCCCAGATATCCTCAGAGGACTGCTCGTGGTGGTTGAACTGAGGCTCCCATTTGGTAATCGGCTGGTCTGCAAAAGCCAACAGCACCCCTCTCTGGTCCACCAGAGCTGCACGGACACTGCCGGTTCCAACGTCCACGCCCACATAGTAGCTGCCTGGCTCCTGCTCGCCACCAGACATAGTAAGTCCCTCCACCTGTGGTAAGCAAAGGTAAAAATCACATGAAGACCAGAGGATCTGCAAAGACAGTTACAAAACATCTCAGAAATGGAAATAAAAGGAAGTGCAGCTACCCAACCACTGGCCACTGGTTATTCATTTATTCAACAAAAGATTTTTACATGTACTAAGCAGGTGGTTGGTGAACAAGACAGACACAGCATTAGATATGGAACTTCCATTCTCGGAAAGGAGTCAACCTCAAGCATTTAGTTACCAAGCAGGCTGTGATGAGTATGGTAAGACCAAATAAAGAGTGGTAGTATATCCTAGAATCTGGAAGCAAAGAGATGTATTTTTTCTCACTGAACACAAAATAGGATTGTAGTCATAATAAGCAAAAGGAATCTCATCTTCCCTGTCAGTAACTCATTCAATAAATTAGCTATCATGCACCTATTTTGGGACATCAGTGTGAAAAGAATACACATATCCTCTACTCCTCAGTATGAGTCTAGAAGATGAATATATTTAAATCTCTATTATACAAGTGATCAAAGTGAGACTCCAAGAAGTATCTCTTTGTTTCATGCTAGGTTTGCACGCTCATAAACAGGAAATATACATTATTATATGAACACACATTATGCTGATGAGAAAACAGGTCTGAGAAATGAAAGCCTCACTCAGAGCCAGCCTAATCCTGCAGACCCTCAGCTGTACAATCCCAAGTCTTCTTAGGTTCATTCTTTTCTTTCTTGAAACTTGCAGGGTAAGTTTAGGAAAGAGGGAATATATTACAGCAGTGTCATGACGTGAACAGGATTGGGAAAGAGCCCCAGAGGACACATGATCAGAAATTTGTCAAACAATCTGTTTTCCTTCCAGACTCTTGGTGAGTTACAAGGAAATCTGACCAGAGAACACTCAGGAATTCTTTGGCCCTCTGGCTCCTCTAATTCCCTTTGGTCAGATTAACCCACATGACTTACAAATCTCAGAGGCTGTCATTTTCCAGACTGCCCTTTTTCAGAGAAAGAACAAACCCTTGAGACAACTACACAGTGCACACAACACAATTCCCCAGGTGAGCTTAGGGCATTCCTGGCACCCAGTGTCCAATTCAACCAGAACAACTTCTGCATCCTTTAACTTGGGAATTCTAAAGCTAAATTCAGCCAGATGTTCAGTTACTGCATCCTGGATGATTATCTTAATTAAAA
This sequence comes from Dasyprocta punctata, assembly GCA_004363535.1. Classification (NCBI taxonomy): domain Eukaryota; kingdom Metazoa; phylum Chordata; class Mammalia; order Rodentia; family Dasyproctidae; genus Dasyprocta; species Dasyprocta punctata. Next base: position 60,088 of record RJWM01003049.1, on the reverse strand, counting down.
AGAAAACCTTCAAAGCTGCAGTGTGGTGCTGCACGCCTGTAACCCCAGCACTCTGGAGGCTGCAGCAGGAGGATACCTCATGTTCGAGGCCAGTGCAGGCTACACAGTGAGTTCAAGGTCAGCCGGAACTGCATAGCAATACTATGTCTCCAAAAAAAACCAAAATAATTATAAAAAAAGAAAGAAAGAAAAACTTCATTTAAAGCAATTGCTTCTGACTTAACCACAATAATTTCCCAACTGTGTTTTCTCCTCTTTGGCGGCACAGATCCCTGACAGGCAAAGAGAAAAAAGAGGATGGTAAAATGGCAACATTTACTAGTTTCACCTGGGCCAAGGGGCAGCCAACCAACCCCATCCCTTGAGAAGCTCCACATGAGCATGAGCAGCACGCATTCCTTTAATCACACGGATACCCTTTTTTCAAGCCCATACTTGATAAAAATTTAAATAAAACAGAGAAAAGTGGTGCCGCTCAGTTTGAAACAGAGATCATCCTTGCACACCCTCCACCCTCCTGCCTGCAGTTCCTCTGCTGGGCCCTTTCCCAGAACAACAGAACACCACTGGTTTTGGGTATGACCAGACCCGAGGCCCTGAGCACAATATGCCGCCTTCCCCCGGGAGCTTCTTCCCAGCAGTCTGACAGTTATGCTCTTCTCACCTGAGCTCCAGACAGTCTCATGGCTCCCACAGGGCACAGGAGCTGGCTCTGAGCAGGTCTCTCTTCTCACTGTTCCACCACCCCTATCCTCTCCTGATCATCTGGTGATTGTGGACTTACACCAGAAGCCAACACCACTTTGGGGAAGACATCCCTTCCTTTCTGTTTTTGGCAAAGTACTGTGTCCCTACTTTCTTTTAAAACTTGCCACTGTGGGTATACCAAGGGCCAAGACACCATCTTTACCCCCAGGCAACTCAGTACCCATGGCTTCCATGCCCTGTCCAAGCCACACATCAACTCCAAGCCTACTCTGTGTGTGCAAGGTGGTGCACACCTGTAATACCAGCACTTGGGAGGCTGAGGCAGGAGTATTGTCTTGAATTAGAGGCCAGTGCGGCTACCCAGTAAATTCAAAGTCAACTTGAACTACATAGTAACACTGTCTCAAAAAATAAAAACCAGAAAAATAAACACAAAAAAATAGTACAGTAAGGGGATTTATGCCAAAAGTATCTCCTTCAGGGAATAAAAGGGTAAGAGAAGACATCCAGTGCAGTGCCAGCAGTATTGGAGAGGGTTGAAGCAGGAGCCATTCTGAGAAAAGATCAAGACTGAGGAAAGAAGGAAGGAAAGAAGGAGAAAACATGAGAAAAGAAGGATAGAGTGAAAACAGATCTTTGTGAACTGAAAGGGAAGAAGGTTTGAAAGGAAGGGATGGAAATGAGGATAAAAAAGGAATCACTGTCCCAGACTGCTGGGAATGGGCTGGGGGTATGGGAGGTGTTAGTTTGTGTTCCTCCCTTCCTCAAATGCTCCAGGCCAGCAGCACAGCCAGGAAAAGGAGTGTGAGTTCTCACTGCTTCCTTCCTCTATTGCCCTGCAGCTTGGCTGACCAGAGAAGTCTGAGATCTGCCCCTCCCTCCCTCTACTGGAGGGACTCAGGGCTCAGAGACCTGCGCAAATGCCAACAACACAATAGGACCCTAGCTAAGGCACGCATGGTGGACAGGCAGAACGAGAGGCATGAAAATATCCCATGCAACATTAACAATATCAGCCAACAGGTGATCTCCAACCTTTCTTTTTGTTTTATTTTACTCATCCTCTTCCTCTCTTTCAACCATCTCACTTGAATTTATGATACTTTCATGCGAGTAAACACTGTCTCTTTCTGGTTCACTTCAAAATTCCTAGGTCTTCTCTTCCACTCCTTAACTTCTGTGTTCTAAAACCACCTGAAACCTTGATGATCATCCTGTGCCCTGCAACCTTGCTCCTCATTCATCTCTCCATCCTATTCCCTATCCTCCTGAATCTCCCCAAAACACACAACAGTGTAAAATCACTTTACTAAGTGGAAAATCATTGCACACAAATCCTGGTATACGTTGGATTATAGTATATTTCTGCAGACATTCCCCCTATGGTTATAGATATCAGACCAATAGTTACCACGGTTTGTGAGTAGCCAGGATGTACTTGAGTCTATTGTTATTGCCAACTGAACTACTTTAACTAGGATGTCATACAAGCTACAGTCAGTTTTCCTCCTATATGACCACACTGCAATTGTAAGGGATCATAGCCATCACCATAGTCAAGTATCAAAGAAATGGGCCCTAAGTCAAATAGATAGCAACTCCTCAATCCTAATACATCAGGAAGTTAGGTTCTTGGGATAGGTATAAAGACCAAGAACCACCTACATCTAGGAGACATCTAGAGGAACATACACCTCCTAGGAAAGCCTCAACACCAGTGATAAGGATATCTAACATAAGAAAATTACAAGCATCAAAATAGAAAACAAATTAAAGTAGGAAATAGAAAATGCCAAGACAAAAATGCAATCTCAAATGCCCAGTCCACTCAGGACAACTCAAGAGCACAAAGAGATAGGGAAAATCAGAAGAAAACAAATGGGACACCCTGAAATGACAGCAGAAAAAGTGAAAACACAAATGGAAGAGGCCATAGAAAAAAACAATCTCTAAGGTGCAAAAAGAAATGACTGTCAACATAAAAGACATTAAAGCAAACACAGATAAACAATACAGGAGCTCAGAAAAATGATGGAAACCATGAAGGCCAAACATAGACAAAAAAATGGGATCAACAAAAAAGATTTGAGTTTCCGGGTGTGATGGTGCATGCCTTTAATCCCAGCACTCGGGAGGCTGAGGTAGGAGGAGCATTGTGAGTTTGAGGTCAGCTTGGGCTACAATGTGAGTGCAAGGCCAGCCTGAGCTACATAATATGACTCTGCTTCAAAAAAGTAGGACTGGGAGTTTGGCTTTAATGGCTTAAGTGCCTGCCTGGCAGGTGCGAGGTTGTGAGTTCAATCCCTGGTGCCGCAAAAAAAAAAAAAAAAAAAAGAAAAGAAAAAAAAATTTGAACTAAAGGACAGGAACGCAACTAGTGACCAACAAAAGAAAGGTATCTTAAAATTCACAAGAGACCACAAAAAATCAATCTAACAGCTACAGGATGAAGCAAAGAAAAGAACATAAGATTGATTGGAATCAGTCAGAAAGCAGGACAGCAGAAATGTCACTAAAAACCTCTTCACAGGAAAAATGGCAGAAAGACGGATAAAGAATTTAACATACAAAAAAATTAAGCATATACAATTCCAAATAGCCATGCTCAAAATAAATCTACACCAAGGCATGTGATAATTAAGATTCCAGAAATCCAGCACAAGAACAAAATATTAAAAGTGGCTACAGAAAACAAATATATAACAAAGGAAAGCCCATCAGAATCACAGCAGACTTCTCAACACAAAGCGTGAAGTCAAGGAAAGCTTGGAGTGAGGTATTTCAAGCCCTAAAGGAAAATAATCTTTACCCCAAACTGATGTACTCTGTAAAACTATCTTTCAAAATTGATGGACAAATAAAATACTACCATGACAAAGAAAAAAGGAAGAAATTATGACCACAAACCAGCTCCACAAAATGTACTCAATGACATACAAGAAAGAGATAACAAAGACCACAAACACATGAACACCAGCAAAAAAAGCCACCTGGCAGGACAAGCAGTTAAACACAGGAGAAAGATGAAGAACAAACAACAGGAAAAAAACATGAAAAAGAAAAGCCAACACATACCAGTTATAATCATCAATGTAAATGGTCTCAATTCATCAATCAAAAAAAAAAAAAACAGATAGAGCAAATGAATCAAACAACAAGATTCAACAGTATATTTCACTCAAGAAACACATTTGACTCAACTGGAAATTCATGACTAAAAGTGAAAGGATGGAAAACAATTTTCTATGCCACGGGAACCCAGAAAAAAGCAGGGGTAGCTATTCTATTTGCAGACAATGTAAACTTTAAGCCAAAATTAATCAAAACAGACAAAGATAGTAAGTAAAGACTTGGTAAGGGAAAACTCCATGAAAAAAAGATAACAATCATAAATATTTATCCACCAAATGCAGGTTCACCCACCACATAAAACAAATACTAACAGACCTGAAAACTAAATAAACACTAGCACAATTGTAACGGAGGACCTTAATACACTACTGTCACAAATAGATAAACTAGACAAAAACTCAACAAAGAAACATTAGAATTACCATGCCAGTAACTAGCTCAGGTATGGGAGGCAGCAGTGAGCCCTGCTCTAATGCACACACCAGCCACCATCGGGCACTTCCTACTGCCGGTAGCCAGCATGGGCTGGGAAAAGCAGCAGCCACCCCTGCAACAGGCCACCCAGTGGCCACCAAGGATACCCATAGCCAGCACTGGCCAGGAGAACCAAACTGTCACCCTTAGGAGAAATTGTAACCAACACAGCAAAAGCCTAGGACCCGACTACCTGCTTGTCCAGAATAACACAGGAAAATGTCAAGACAAAGAAACAAAAGGCAGTCTCTGGCCTCCAACCCATCCAGAGTAAATCTGGAAGATGTAAACACAGAAGAGATCAGAAGTTGCACACCTAAGTTTCTGAAGTGATAGCAACTGAGGTAAAGAAACAACTTCATGAGGCTACAAAAGAAATTAGATCAGAAATACTATCTCAGGTAAAAGAAATGAAAAACATAATAAGAGAATTGCTAAGCACCTCTAAAGAAGACACAGATTAAAAACATAGAGAAGCATAGGAAAATGAGGGAAACCTCGAATGAACAATATAAGAAAGACTTAGAATGCATGAAACAGATTCAAAGAGATATCTAGGAAATTAAAAACTCCACTGAAAGCTGGCAAAACCACATGAACGAAACTGAAGATAGACTTTCAGACCTTGAAGACAGGTGTGCAGCTAGCAATCATGAAAGGAAAGCTCTCTTAAAAATAACAAGGAACCAGGAAGTAACAATTCAATGGCTGCAAGATGATGCAAAGAAAAATCAATTAAGAATAACAGGTATCAGTGAAAAAGCAGGGGTTAACACAAATGACATAAAAAGTCTATTTACAGAAGTAATAGCAGAAAACTTACCAAGCATGGAAAAAGGACATGACATGCAGATAAGTAAAGTATACAGCAGCCATAGCCAAAATAAATCTACTCCCAGACATATAATAATCAAGATCCCAGAAATTCAGCATAAGAACAGAATATCAAAAGTTGTTAGAAAAAAAAAACAGATCACCTATAAAGGAAAACACATCAGAATCACAACAGACTTCTCAACACAAACCATCAAGTAAAGAAGAGGCTGGAGTGAAGTATTTCAAGTCCTGAAAGAAAACAACTTCCAAGCTAGATTGTTGTGCCCTACAAAATTATCTTTCAAAATTAATGGAGAAACAAGATACTTCCATGACAAAGAACAACCAAAGGAATTCATGACTGCCAAACCAACCCTACAAAGAATTCTAAAGGACATACTAGAGAGAGATAAAAATGACCACTGTGGGCTGGGAGTTTGGGTCAGTGACTTAAGTTCCTGTCTACCAGGTGTGAGGTTGTGAGTTCAATCCCTGGTGCCGCAAAACCAAAACAAACAAAAAAAAAATGACCACTGTGGTCATTTTTATCTCTCTCTAGTATGTCCTTCAGAATACTTTATGTCCTTTAGAATTCTAGGAACAGTGGCAGGGGGGATCACTGAGTGGGGCAGACAATTGAATGGAAAGGAAAAGAAGGCAGCTGACAGCAGGAGGATAGCATGGCAGAGATGAGCCAGTGCATGTTGGCCATAACCATTAATGCAGATGGCCTCAATTCACCAATAAAAAGAAACACAGGTGGCATCGATCAGGTGAAAGATCCATCAATATGCTTTATACAAGAAACACATTTTACTTGAAAGAAAATTCACAGACCAAAAGTCAAAGGAGAACAATGTTCTCTGTGAGAGGGAACCAGAAAAACGTAGGGGTAGCTTGCCCATCAACTGCAGAATGGATAAGAAAGATATGGCACTTTAATGCAATGGAAAACTACTCAGCTATAAAGAAAAATAACCTTGAGGTTCTTGTAGGTAAATGGATATAACTGAGTTCATGCTCATGGATGAAATGATTCAGAGTCACATGGGTGGACAACGTGTTGTCTCCCTAGTATAAAAAACTGAAGGAGTTAGAGGGATCCAAAATGCACAATAGATATTGTGAAAGTGAAAGGGGAGGAAATGTCTAAAAAGTGAAGGCAGGGGCCATCGTTAACCTACTATCAAGTTTTGAAACCCTGTATTGCTTTCATTGTTCTGTTTTGTTTGGTTTTATTCTGTTTTGTTTGATTTTATTATATTTGATGGCATGGACAGCTATTTCAAAGATAACAAAATATATTATGGTAGCCATTATTGATTTCCTATTATCTTGTTTTGAAGCCCTGTACTGCTTTCACTGTTTTGTTTTGATTGATTTTATTCTATTTTGTTTCGTTTGATTTTATTATGTCTGATGATATAGGAAGCTACTTCAAAGATAACAAGAGGCATTATAGTAGCCACTGTTGTTTTCATATTATCTTGTTTTGAAGTCCTGTATTGCTCTTTTTGTTTTGTTTTGATTGGTTTTATTCTGTTGTTTTGTTTGATTTTATTATGCCTGATCATATGGGCACCTAATTTGAAGATAACAAGAGGCATTATGGTAGTCATTATTGATTTCCTTTTATCTTGTTTTGAAGTCCTGTACCATGTGAATTGTTTTGTTTTGACTGACTGTTCTGTTTTATTGTTTGGTTTTATTCTCTTTGAAATAAAAAAAAATAGAATTAAACCAAGCCTGTGAACAAATGGACTTGGTAGATGTCTACAGTGTTCTGCCCCTAAACATCCTAATATACATTCTTCTCAGCTACACATGGAATGTTCTCCAAAATAGACCATGTTACATGACAAAGCACATTTACATAAATGAAGAGGAATTAAAATCATCCCACACATACTATCTGACCATAGCACAAAAAAACTGGAAATCAGCAAAAAAAAAAAAATCACAAAAACTACATTAACACACTGAAGTTAAACACCCTTCTGAACAGCCAACGGGTCACAGAGGAAACTAAAGATGAAATTAAACAGTATATACAACTAAATGATAATGCCAATAGAACACACCTAAACTTATGGGGCACAAGCAATAAAAGCAGTCCTATGAGGGAAATGTACAACAATGAACTCACACACCATGAAAACAGAATGAGTTCAAATAAACAACCTAATGCTGAACTTCGAACTTCTAGAAAAAGAAGAACAAGTCAAATCCAAAGCTCATACGAGGGAGGAAATTATAAATAAGAGCAGAAATTAATGCAATAGAGACTAAGAAAACAATACAAAGAAACAATGAACTGAAAAGTTGGCTCTTTCAACGAATAAATGAAAGTGATAAACCATTATCAACATCATCAAAAAGAGGAAAAAAAAACACAAATTCAAGCAATTAGGAATAAAAAGGTAGAAATAACAACAGATCCCCCAGAAACCCAGCAGATCATCAATACCTATAATGAGAATCTATATTCTAATAAGATGTAAAATGCAGAAGAAATAAATTCCTAGACACAACCAGATTACCAAACTAAATCAAGAAGATATAAACAATGTAATCAACCCAATATCAACCAATGAAATTGAAAATGTAAATAAAAATTTACCAACAAAGAATTCGATAAGAAATTTAGAAAAGAACTAGTGCCACTAATGCTGAATATCTTTAATGAAATTCTAAGGGATGCAGTATTTCCCAAGTCATTCCTGAAGCAAAACCAGATTCCAAAACCCTGATTCCAAAACCAGAGGTGAACACAAAATAAAGCTACAAGCCAATCTCCATAATGAACATAGATGCAAAAATTCTTAATAAGATACTGTTCACTAATGCAGCAAATCATCAAGAAGATTATACATCACCACGAAGTAGGCTTCATCCTATGGATGTAGGGATGGTACAATATATGTAAATCAATAAACGTAATACACCATATTAACAGAACCAAACACAAAAATTACATGATTATATCAACAGATGCAAAAACCACATTTCACAGTCCAACATGGATTCACGATAAAAACCCCACATAAAACTGGAATATATGGTCTTTACCTCATCTTATAAAAGTCATCTATTACAAACCAACAGCTAGCACCATATTAAATGGTCAAAAACAGAGAGCTTTCACTCTAAAATCAGGAATAAGACAAGGTTGTTCACTATCACCACTACTATTCAATATAGTTCTGGAAACATTAGCCAGAGCAATTAGACAAGAGAAAGAAATAAAAGAAACAAAGAAAGGAAGACATTAAATTATCACGATTTGCAGATGACAGATACTCATAAAGAAGAACCCAAAAACTCCACCAAAAGATTTGTAAATTTAATAACCAAATTCAACAGTATAGCTAGGAAAAAAGCCAACACTCAAAAATCAATAGCGTGCCTATACACAAACCAATAGCTCACTAAGAGAGAAACTAGGGAAACTAAATCCCTTCATAATAGCATCCAAAACACTGAAATATTTAGGAATTGATCTAAAAGGAAGTAAAGATCTAGATATTGAAAATTATAGCGCTCTGAAAAAGGAGATTAAAGAAGACAGCAGGAAATGGAAACTCATCCCTTGCTCATGCATAGGAAGAACCAACATAGTGAAAATGGCTATACTTCCAAAACTGTTATAAAGATTTGATACAATCCCAAACAAAATACCATTAGCATACCTCACAGAACTAGAGAAAACATTTCTTAACTTCATTTGGAACCTAAAGAGATCTAGAATAGCAAAAGCAATTCTGGGCAACAAAGACAAGTCAGAGGACATCACAATCTCAGACCTGAAATTATACTACAAAGCTATTGTGATAAAATCAGCATGGTATTGGAAAACAAAAAACCAGGCCTGAGGATCGGTGGAACAGAATAGAAGATGCAGATGTAGCCCCAAACATACTCAGCCATCTTAACTTTGACAAAGGAGCCAAACATGTTCACTGGAAGAAAGATAGCCTCTTTAATAAGTGGTACTGGAAAAACTGACTTTCCATGTGCTGAAGACTGAAACTAGATCCATGTCTATCACCATGCACTAAACTAAAGTCAAAATGGTTCAAGGATCTAAATACTAAAATAGAAACACTACATTTACTGGAAAAGAACATAGATAGAAATCTCAAAGACACAGGTGTAGGCAGAGATTTCATGAACAAGACTGCAAGGGAAATATTACACAGAATCAACAAATTGGGTCTCATGTTTTTAAAAAGCTTTTGCACAACGAAAGAAAATATCAACAGAGTGAAAAGACAACCCACAAAGTGGGAAAAAATTACAATCAGTTGTCCCTGATTGCATGTGAGATGAATATATACTTCTCAGATGAAGAAATACAAATGGCAAATAAATACATGAAAAAATGTTCAGCATCACTGGTCATTCAAGAGGTACAAATTAAAACAACACTAAGGTTCCATTTCATCCCAGAAAGAATGGTTATCATCAAGAAATCAAACAACGACAAACGCGAGAAGAGCTGTGGGGTAAAAGAAACCCTCCTCCATTTTTGGTAGGAGTGCAGACTGGTGCAACCACTGTGGAAATCATTGTATAGATTTCTTTAAAAACTGTGATTGGAGGTCCCATTCAACCCAGTTACTCTCCTTCTGGGTGTCTTCCCAGAAGAATTAGAAACATCATACCATAACCATATATGCTCACCCATGTTTACAGGAGCACAATTTGTAATAGCTAAATCTTGGAAACAACCCAAATGCCCATCAATTGAGGAATGTATAAAAATGATGTGCAGATAGATAGATAGATAGATAGATCAATAGATATCTATAGGTAGATATAGTGATAGATATATAGATATAGATATTACTCAGTCATAAAGAATGATAAATTGAAAACTTTAATAGGTAAATGGATGCAACTCAAGACTATACTCATAGGTGAAATAAATCAGATTCATACGTGTGAACATTGTATTGTCTCACTAGTGGGAGAAACTGAATGAGTGAGTAACATTCAAAATGTGCAACAGATATTGTGAAGTGGAGAGAAACTATTTAAAAGAAAAGACAAACTGTGATGAGGGAAGAAAAAATATATTTATACACAAGATAGTTAAGACAGTTATACAGCTAATTTCTCTTAGTTCATTGAAAAGCAAGTTTTGTGCTAATGTTGTTTGAGCAAGATATCATGCCCATATCTTATACTCTGTATAACTACTATGAAGACAACAACATGTAATGCATTAAATACTGTAATTCTCCTACTAACCTATTTTGAAACCATTTTATTGTTTCTTTTCTAAAATAAAGAAAATATCATGTACTGATACAAATTCCCTATAATGAGTGTGATTATTATGCATACTTAAATTATACCATACATTTAAATAAAAATAATTTTTTAAAAAGACGGAGGCACAGAAAAACCACTGAACAATGTTACTTCAGGGTTTCCCATGTCACCCTAACACACTGAGTTGGTAACAGACAACCATAAGAGACAGTAGCAGAGAGAGTCAGGCTAGATGTAGAACCCCTGAGAAGTTTAAACTCAGGCTGGGAAAGAAACAGAGCTGTGCCCTTCACAGTAAGAAGCCATGCTAGTAAGTATGACATTCAGAGGTGGCTGGATCTGAAAGTGCTGATACTAAGTCCAGTGGTCTGCTTGAATATCCACCTTGCTGTCTACATCCAGCAGAGACCAGTGGACTGACTGCTATCCGCATCTACCAAAGTGAGCCAGGACACAACTCTCCTTTGACTGAGATGTCATAACATGCAGTGTAGGGACAGAGAGGCCCATGTGGTGGGCGTGGGGGCAGCTCCCAAACCCACAGGCCATGAAGCTAGGTGAAGAAAAGTGACTTGTCAGATTCCAAGACTGCAGAGCCTGGACAAAACACTCATTCAAAACCACAGAGCAATTTTTTTAACTCAATTGTTTTTTCTTTATCCTTCATTGGTTTTGGGGATTTGGGGCTTTTTCTCTATCTTTTCTCCTTTTATTTTTTCCATCTTACTTTTCTTTCATATTGCTGAGGGCTTTTTTTTTTTATCTTTTTCTTGTTTTTTTTATTACTTTTGTTTATTTATACTAATTTTCACTTAACCTTTAATAGGATTCTTTATCTAACTTTTTGGTCTTCCACTGATTAATCAAATTTTACTCTCTTCCTTCTCTGATTCCTCACCCCCTGTATAGGATATGCTATGTACCCCCAAGTCCTCATACTTTTGATGGGGCTGAGTCTGATGCTTGTGATCAGTTTGTTGTCTAGCACCAGGATTAATGACGTGACTGCTACACCCGCCCAGGGGTGGAGCTAAGATACAGTATAAGGGAAGGCGGGTCTTCCTCTTGCTTGCTTCCCGGCTTCCGCCCTCTCTCTCACCAGTGAGGATTGCGGCTTGCAGCTTGCAGCCACCATGAACTGTAGCCCTGTCATCCCATACTGCCTTGGAGCCCACTTTATGGACTGAAACTCCCAAGAAACTGTAAGAATAAACCTTTCCTTCCCTAATTTTGGGCGTCAGGTATTTTGTCTCGGCAACAAGCGAAAAGTAACCAAGACACCCCCTCTATATTCACTAGTATAACCAATAAGCTTTACTGATCATCAGAAAGGTAACACTACCGTATTACTGCTGAATACTTTTCTATTGTTAATAGAGGACGTTGCTGCATTTAGTAGATAGTTTTGTACGCCAATATTTGGTTTGCCTTGGTGTTTGTATCATGATTGTAGGTCTCTTTTTTATGCTTCTATGCTTAAAGGCATACATTATTGGTTCTCAGGGTATGTCAGTATCGTTTGTCTTTGATACTATTATTGTTGCTAATTTTATTACTATTGCCTAGGTGGCATAGTTATTGCTATCAACTGATTTTCTCTGTATAGCAAAGTCTGGATTGCCTTCCTATCATTAATAATACCGCAGCCTAGTCCCAGAAAACTGGGTGTTGGGCCAACTCTACTGCATCCTACCCTGCCAAATAAACAAAGGATGGTTACATACTTGGACAAAATCAAAGGTCTATAATTAGTCGCATGCACCATACAGTACATCACAGAAAAGCAGACACTAACTAAACAGGTCTCTATATGAGCACTAAAGTCTTCCACTATAACCAACCTGCAAACCTCAACATACAAAAAAAGAAGAAAAATGCCTCCCAAAACTTCCAACTCCCCCAAAGCTGACCAATGGGACATTGAGGGGAGGAAATCAAAAGCCACAAAGCTGAATTCTTTGAAACTATAAAAGGTATTTAAAAAAACGGATCAATAAGATAAGAGGTCAGTGAACTCAGGATAAAACTAAACAGATAATGAACTTAATAAACAAAACAATCAGCAAATCTACAAAAGACACAGATAAAAAGCTACCTGAGCTAAACAAAATGAGAAATTTAAAAAAGAATTACAGTTCATAAAAATGTATCAAACAGAAATCCAGCTGATTAAAATTTCTATAGAAAGTATGGGTAGCAGATGAGACCAGTGTGAGCACAGAGTGTCAGAACTGGAAAACAGAAAACATGTTGGAGACCTTACAAATAATCAAAGAGCATGAAAACAGCTGCTAGATAGCAAAAAGATTAAGATTAATTGGAGTTACTAAAAATTTAGAAGACAACACAAATGGCATAAAAAAGTAGTTACAGAAATAATAGCAGAAAACTTTGTAAGTATAGTAATGCCTCAGTTCAAAAATGTTTCTGTTCATGAACGGTTTGGTTCACGAATCGAAGTGTTCAGCAAAATCTTGCTTCAATTTGCAAACTCAGCATCAGGTGAAGAACATGACCACAGTCATCTTCTCCAGAATCATGGGAGGAATTAAGTTCATGAATCAAAGTACCACTATATGGGGAAAGAATTAAACATAGAAGTTAAAGCATACAGAAAGCCAAATACCCACAATAAGAAAAGAACCTGTTTATGACACATAATCATCAAAATTCCAGAAATTCAACATAAGGACAGAATTTTAAAAGCTGTTAGAGAAAGACAACAAAGTAAACTCATGAGACTTATAGCAGACTTCTCAGTACAAACCTTAAAATCCAGAAAATCTTGGAAGGAAGTGTTTTAAGTCCTAAAGCAAAACAGTTCCCAACACAGACTTAATGTATCTTGCAAAACTATCTTTGAAAACTGATGAAGAAATAAGGTGTGTCCATGACAAAGAGCACCTTAAAAAATTCACAGCAATCCAACAAGAAGAGATAACATTAATAAACATTAATGTACCAAATACTTGTACCTATAATCATAAAACAAAAATTGCTGAAAAGAGCAAATAAAAACTAACATAATCATATAGGGGATATTAGTACACCACTTTCACAAAGAGATCAACTAAATAAAAAATCATTAAAGAAATATCAGAGGTGAACCACACCATTGACTATGTGTACTTAATAGGTATCTACATAGTATTCCACCCATCTACAACAAAGCATACATTATTTTCAACAGTATATCAAACTTTTTCCAAAATAGATCACATATTAGTCCACAAAGTCTGCTTAAGTAAATATAAAGAAATTGAAATTGCCCCATGCATATTAATAGGCCACTGTACAATGAAAACAAAAATCAAAGACAGAAGAAATTTCAGAAAAATCAAAAGCTCCTGGAAAATTAATAACATATTCCAAAGGGTCACAGAAATCAAAAATTTTCTGGAAGGTAATGATAATGACTGAACAACTCATCAAAACTTCTGGGACAATAAGCAGTTCTAAGAGGAAAATTCATCACAATCAATGCCTACATTAGGAAAAGAGACCAAGCCCAAATAAATAACTTTATGAAAAACCTAAAGACAATTGAGAATAACCAGCCTCAAAATGAAATTACAAACATGAAAGCAAAAATAAATGAGACTCAGAGTAAAAGAAAGTTTTAAAAAATCTTGAACAGCTAGTTCTTTGAAATAATAAATGAAATAGATAAGGCTTTAGCCAGAGTAGCCAAGAGAAAGACAGAAAAGACTCAGATCAATACAAATGAAAACGGTGAAATCACAATAGACACTGTCCAGAAAACAGTAGCTACTTTGAAAAATTATCTTCCAACAAATTAACTAATTTTGAAGAAACGGGGAGATTCCCAGATGCATGCAAATTACCAAAACTAACCTAAAAAGATATAAATATGTTTAACAACCCAAAAAGAAGCAATGAAATTGACAGAGCAATAAAGAATTAGCAACCGAAAAAAATAAAAAACCCTAGGACTTGATGGACATATTACTGAATTCTACAAAACTTTGAGGATGTTGTATCACCAATACTCCTTAAACTCTTCAAAGATACTGAAAGGATAGAATGATCCTAAATTCATTTATAAAAAGTAGTGTCATCCTAGTCTCAAAACCAGACAAAGACCCAACTAAAAAAGAAAACTATAAGTCAATCTTCTTAATGAACACAGATACCAAAGTCTTCAACAAGATGTTTGCAAACAGAATGCAGCAAGTTATCAAAAGAATCACACAGCATGATCAAGTGAGTTTCATCAAAGATGCAAGGATGGCTCAACATATGTAAGTCACTAAATACAACACATTTCATAAATGTAAGTAAGTTCAAAAGTCATATGATCATGTTAATACATAAAAAAAGCCTTTGAAAAAATCCAACACCCATTTTGACAAAAACCCTGAAGAAAACAGGAATAGAAGGAACATATTTGAATATGATAGAAGCTATTTATGACAAACTAATAACCAGCATCACACTAAATGGGTAAAAAGTAAAAGCATTTCCCTAAAATCAAGAGTAGGACAAGGATGTTCAGTATCACACTTATATTCAACATAGCACTTGAATTGCAATTAGGCAAGAGAAAGAAATAAAAGGGATACATACAGGAAAGGAAGAAATCAAATTATAATTATTAGTAAATGACATGCTACTCTCTATAGAAGACCCAAAGAACTCCACCATCAAAAAACTCTTATAATTAATAAACAATTTCAACAATGCAGCAGAATAAAAGATCAATACACAAAAATCATTACCATTTGTGTACACCAACAATGAACTTGATGAGACAAAAAGTGTGAAAATAATACCATTCACAGTAGCTTCAAGAAAAATGAAATATCTATGAATTAAACTAACCAAAGAAATGAAAGACTTCTCAAACTACAGTACTCTTACAAAAGGCGACTGAAGAGGATGAGAACATTAGATAATGGAAAGATGTCCCCTACTTCTGGATAGGCAGAGCCAATACCATCAAACTGGTCATACTCTGAAAACTGTTACACAGATTCAAAGAAGTCTCGATCAAAATACCAACAGCATACTTTAGAGAAATAGAGAAAACAATCCTATAATTCATAAAGAATCAGAAAAATTGTAAAAGCAATTCTGGGCAACAAGAGCAAAGCAGGAGGCCTTAAAATATCTAACTTCAAGCTACACTACAAAGCAATGATGATAAAAATGGCATGGTACCGAAACAAAAACAGATATGTGGATCAATGGAACACAACAGAAGATACAAAACATCCCCAGATATATTCAGCTATTTGATCTTTGACAAAGTAGCCAAAAGCATTTGACATAGGAAAGAGTCTACTCAATAAGTGGTGCCAGGAAAACTGGTTATCAGTTTGCAGAAGATTGAAACTGGACCCTTATATCTCACCTCTACTAAATTAAAATCAAAATGAATTAACGATTTAAACACTAAAACATAAACATTAAACCTACTGGAAGATAAAATAGGTAAAACACTTTTAAGACACTGGGGCAGGAAAGAGTTTTCTAAATAGACCTCAATTGCATAAAAAAATAACAAATGGGTAAAGAGACAACCTGCAGAATAGTGAAAATTATTTTGCCAGCAACTCCTTAGAATACATAAATAACTCAAAGAACTTAAACTACCTAAAATTAAAGACTCAGTCAAGAAATGAAAAGAGAATGAACAGATACTTCACAAAGGAACAGATATAAATGGTCAATAAATAGATGAAAAAATGTTCAGTATCTTTGCCTATTACAGAAATGCAAATTTTAAACATGCTAAAATTCCAACTTACTCTGGAAAGCATGACAATCATTAAGAAATCAAACAATAACAGATGCTAGACAAAAGTCTAATAAAAAGAACACACCAGCCAGGGTGAGCAGTGAAGCAAAAAGGAGAGAAAGGATATCAGCCAAAGGAAAAAATCCAATGGTAGGAATAAATCAATACTTTTCAGTAATAATTCTCAATGTGCATGGTCTCAATTCCCTGTCAAAAGACAATGACTGGCAGAATGGAGCAAGAAATAAAATCCAATGATATGTTGCAATACAAAAAGAAATTCATAGATGAAAAATCATAGGATGAATATTCCTTACAACAAGAGCCAAAAACAAGCAGGAACAGCTATCCTATTTTCAGATAAAGTGAACATAAGCCAAGGCTGATCACAAGGGACAAGAAGGTTGCTACCTATTGGTTAAGGGAAATATTCAACAGAAAGAGCGATTATGAACATATACACATCAAACGTCAATGCACCCAACTTCATAAAACAAATGCTAGTGAACATAAAAGATCAGATCACTACAATTATACTGGGAAACTTCAGTACTCCATAGTCACAAATAGATACATTAACTAGACATAATATCAACAAATAAAATATAGTTAAACCAAACGTTAGACTTAATTGATATCTACAGAATGTCCCATCGAACAACAACAGAATGCACATTCTTCTCAGCACCACATGGAATTTTCCCCAAAATAAACCACGCTAGCCCATTAAGCATAAATAAATGGAAAAGTTTCAAAAGTATACCATGCATATTAGCAGATCACAATACAATGAAACTAAAAATCAATGGAAAAAGAAACCACAATAATTGTACAATACATGGCAGTTAAACAATGAATAATCAATGGGTCACAGAAAAAATCAAGAAAAATATGAGACAGTTCCTAGAGCCAAGCAAAAATGGCAGTTCATAACAGAATCTGTGGGACAGAATGAAAGCAGCTCTAAAAGAAAAGTTTACACCAGTGAATGCCCACATCAGATAAATAAAACAAGATAATATATAACTTAATGGTGAACAAGAACAGTTCAAATCCAACCCTACAGTTAGAGAAATGAACAAAGAAAATTACAAAGATAGAGCAGAAATTAATGAAATTGAGACTAAAATATAAAAATAAAAGAAACAATGAGTCAAAGAGCTGTATTTTTGAGAAAATGAACAAAATAGGAAAACCCTTAATCGATCATACCAAAAAAAAAGAAAAGAAAAAAAACAAAAGACCCAAATCAGTGTAACTAGAAGTCAAAAAAGTGAAATCACAACACCAAAATTCAGAACACTACTAATAACTATGTCTAAAACGTTTACTTTGATACACTGGAGAATTCATAACTAATGGATAGATTCCTAGGTACATATGATTAATAAGACTGAAAGAAGAATAGATAAAAACCCTGAATAACAGACAATGAAATCAGAAAAACTAAAAAATACCTATCACCTAGAAAAAACCCGTGACCTAATGTATTCACCACTGAATTCTACAGAAACTTCAAGAAAGATTTAACATCAATACTCCTCAAAGTCTTTAATGAATTTAAAAGAGAAGGACTACTCCCAAAGTCATTCCTGAAACCTAAGATTACCGCGATTCCAAAACCAGACAAGAATTCAACTAAAAAAAACCACATGATCATCTCAATAGACACAGAAAAACACTGACAAATCCAAAATCCATTCACGATAAAGCCCCTGAAGAAAATAAGTACAGAAAAATCTTAGATCAATGTGATGAAAGCTACTTACTATAGACATGCTGCCAACATCATATTAAATGGGGAAGAACTGAAAGCTTTCCTTCTAAAACCAGGAACAAGACAAAGGTAACTACTATCATCACTCCTGTTCAACATAGTACTCAAGACATTAGCAAGAGCAATTAGGCAACAAAAAGAACTAATAGGAATATGTATAAGAAAGAGAAGTCAAATTATCACTAGTTACAGGTAATATGATCCTCTACATAGAAGATGCAAAGAAATTCACCAAAAGAATTCTGAAATTACTTAACCAAATTCAGCAATGAAGGAAGATTAACACATACACACACACACACACACACACACACACACACACACAGTACTCTGGCCACTGTGCTTACTCTTGCACAGATGGCCTACCCTCACACCCTGTACTTTTTTCCTACTTAGAAGTAGCCCAAACTCTCTTGGCAGAGCCTGTTTCTTTTCCAATCTTTAACAAAACAGTTACCATTTGTGCTTGTCTTGACAATTCTTTGCTCAAGACAGAAAGAACCTAGGAACCACCTCCAGAAGGAGACTCCAGAACCCCAAAACCTGCAAACATATTTGGCTTAGTCAGCCAAGAGAGCAGGTAAGGCCCTTTGGACACATTTTTATGCCCTTTGGACATATTTTTATGCCCTTTTGTTCTTGCACTTCTGTTCTCTGTGATACTTTGCTGGGCTTTGTCACTCTTTTGGGGAAAAACTGTTGGCAACTTCGCAGCATGCTTGAATAGCTGCCTACCACAGTTTACTCCCTTTGTGATCAAAGTTTGATCTTGGCTTTTTCCCTAGATAGACATTTCTTTCTCAGGATATTACTTCATCTAGTTAGTTCCATTTTGGTTTGTAAGATGAATCAGCCACATGGATTCCACCATGTTTGTTTTTAAGTGACTTCATGGTCACCAGAAAATCTTGCCCTGGTTAGATAGGAGCTAAGCCTCTGATTTTAGAGAATATATGAGATTCCTCTGTTTTATTTTGAGTTGGGCTAGATCCCTTCCTCATTTTTTCTACCAAATTCAGGTAATCTAAACATGCCTGATGGCCTGAGCAGAACAAAAGGTCAGCCAATAACTCAAGTGACTGTGAGTCATTCTTAGGATTTTTAAAGGTTTTTTTTTTCCTTAAAAACTGGTTTCATATCTATTGCCTTAAACAAAGTACTAAAATGTTTCCTATTGGAGTAAATGCAAGAGACACTCTTTCTCAAGTGGCTCCACCCTGCTTCAGCAGACTCATCAAATGGTTAAAAATACATAAAGGAGTCCTGGGATCTGCTTGTCAAGTGGCTCCACCCCACTTAAATAGAGCCATCAAGAGGTTCAACATGGTTAAGAGTCTTAGTGAGAAGGGACTCCACTTTGATCTCTTGAAAGCACAATGCAAACCCATCAAGTGGCTCAACCCCATCTCCCTGAGGAGTTAATGGGACCCAGATGGAGACAACAAGCCCTCAGTATGGATTTCTTCTATGCCTCTATAAAAGATGCCAGCATCATTCTAGTTTCAGACAGAGACGTCTGTCCAGTAAATACCTGAGTTTCATAAGGGACTCTGTGGGCTCATCAGGTTTCTTCTTCTGTATGGGATGCCATCCTAAGGACCAGAGACCTAGTTCTAGGTGGACCCATCAAGTGGCTCAACGCTGACCCGTATGCTTCTATAAAGGACATTAGCATCATCCTAGCTTTGGATAGAGATGTCCATCTACTGAATACTTGAGTCTCACAAGAGCTGCTCTGTGGGCTCATGAGGTCTCTTTCTTCTGCTTGGGATGCCATCTTAAGGATGTAAGACCTAACTGTCTGTCTCTATAGACCCTAAGATGAGCCATGGAAAACCTCATGCACCATATCCTGGAGATTACACTGACTTTGATGCTTGATCAGTAGGAAAGATTTGCTCCTGACAATTTAAAAAAGTGGGAAAAAGTAACGCTTCTCCACTGTTGATGGGAATGTAGACTGGTACAACCACTGTGGAAATCAGTGTGGACACTCCTCAAAAAACTAGGATTGGAGGTCCTATTTGACCAAGCTATTCCCCTTGCAGATATTTTCCCAGAACTGAAAACATTGTACCACAGTGATATATAAGCACTCATGTTTACAGCAGAATTTGTAATTGCTAAATCTTGGAAACAACCCAAATTCCTACCATCCGAAGAATGGACAAAAAAGATGTATTTTTATACAATGGAGTACTACTTGACTATCAAGAAGGATAAATGCGAGGCTTTTATAGGCAAATGGATGCAACTTGAGGCCATACTCATAAGTAAAACAAATCAGACTCACGTGTAAATATCGTATTGCCTCCCTAGTGTAAGAAACTGAAAGAGTAAATAAGGTTTACAATGTACAATCGATACTGTGAAAGTGAAAGGTGAAGAAACTGCTGAAAGGAAAGAAAAATGGGATGGGGGAAATGAGAAAAGAAAGAAGAGAAAAGATTATACATAGATAATTATATTATTCATCTCTATTAGTTCATCAAAAGGAATCATTTGTGCTTTCATTGTTGGATCATTTTTTCATGCCTATGTCTTGCAATCTGAGCAACTACTTTGAAGATAACAATATGCAATATATTAACCATTGTTAATCTCCTATTATTTTGGTTTGAAATTCTGTATCATTGTTTTTATTTTTTCTTTTCAAAATAAAAATGAACACAACCAAAATGCAAATATAGCAGACAGAAAAAATAATAATACCCCTGCACACCACCACCGCCATAGGAAGGCTTGCTTCCTATGGGCAGCCAGCACAGGCAGGGAGATGCTGCCAGGTAAGCCCCAGACACTCACAGGCCACCACTGGAGACCCTTGTTCCTTTGAGCAACCAGCGCCCATTGAGAGAATCAGACAAACACACCACTGTGTGCCTGCCACCATTGCAGGAGTCCAGGTGTAGACCACAGACTGAGAGAAAAAGCAGCCCTGCCACCTTGCACCCCTGGCCATCAATCAGCGAAGCCTCAGTGTAGCTGCACGGGTCTGGAGAAGCCCACCACATGCCCTGTTACCTCCCTGAGAACCTCCATTCAGAGAAACCCAGGTTCCTGTCCCATTTACCTACACCATGGAGGGGCAGCCAATGTGGGAAGTGCCTAGGACCCCCACAACCAGCTTGTTGGGAGGAACTCACAAAATGTCAAGATGAAGGAGCAAAGGGAATCTCAGACCTCCACCCCACACACAGCAAGTTTGGGAGACATAGTCATGGAAGAAAATGGAAGATACACCTGAAATCTCCAAGAGTATAGCAACTGAAGTAAAGAAACAACTTCACGAGGCTATAAAAGTAATCATATCAGAAATAATGTCTCAGGTAAAAGAAGAAATCACAAACATAATGAAAGAATTGCTTAGCATATCTAAAGAAGACATAGGTAAGAAAAAGAGGAGCATAGGAAAATGATGGAAACCTTGAATGAACAACATAGGAAGGAATTACAATGTATGAAACAGAATCAAAGAGATATCCAGGAAATTAAAAAGTCAGTCAAAAGCTGGCAAAACCACTTGAAAGAGACTGAAGATAGACTTTCAGACCTTGAAGAGAGGTGTGCAGCTAGCAATTGTAAAAGGAATGATCTCTTAAAAACAACAAGAAACGGCTCAGCGGCATAAGCACCTGCCTGGCAATCATGAAGTCATGAGTTCGACCCATGGTGCCAAAAAATAAAAATAAAAAATTTTAAAAAATAACAAGGAACCAGGAAACAACAATTTGACAGCTGCAAAATGACACAAAGAAAAATAATTTAAGAGTGATAGGTATCAGTGAAGAAGCAGGGGGTCAACACAAATGAAATAAAAAGACTATTTGCAGAAGGAATAATAGAAAACTTTCCAAACATGGAAAAAGGATCTGGCACGCAGATAAGTGAGGCATATAGAACTCCAACTAGCCATAAGCAAAATAAATCTACACCCAGATATATAATAATCAAGATCCCAGAAATTCAGCACAAGAACAGAATATTAAAAGCTGTTAGAGAAAAGAAACAGATCACTTATAAAGGAAAACCAATCAGAATCTTGGCAGATTTGTCAACACAAACCATCAAGTCAAGAAGAGTTTGGAGTGAAGTATTTCAAGTCCTGAAAGAAAACAATTTCCAACTCAGATTGATGTACCCTGCAAAACTATCTTTCAAAATTGATGGAAAAATAAGATACTTCCATGATAAAGAACAACTGAAGGAATTCATGACCACCAAACCAACCCTACTGAGAGAGCTGAAGGATATTCTAGAGAGAAAGATGACCATGGTTCCAAGAACAGCAGCAGAGGAAGACTGCCAAACAGGACAGAAAACTGAATGAAGGGGAAAAGTGGAGGGCCAACAGCAGGAGGATAGCATGGCAGAGATGAATCAAAGTGTGCCAGTTGTAACCAATAATGTAGATTGCCTCAAAAGAAATACAGGGAGAGTGGACCAGGAAACAAGATCCATCAATATACTGTATATAAGAAACACATTTAACTCAAAAGGATATTCATAGACTAAAAATCAAAGGAAAGAAAACTGTTGTTCCACATGACAGGAGACCAGAAAAAAGTAAGGATAACTTACCCGTCAACTGCAAAATAGCTAAGAAAAATATGGTATTTTCCTACAATGGAAAGCTACCCAGATATAAAGTAGGATAATCTCAGGGTCCTTGTAGGTTAATGGATGCAACTGGAGGTCATGCTCATGGGTGAAATGGTTTGGACTCATATAGGTGAACACTGAGTTACCTCCCTAGCATAAAAAACTGAAGGGGTTAGTGGGATCCAAAAAGCACAATAGATATTATGAAAGTGACAGGGGAGGAGACACCTAAAAAGGGAAAGTGGCAACTACTGTTAACTTCCTATTATCTTGTTTCGCGTTCTTGTATCATTTTCATAATTTTGTTAGGTTTGGTTTTATTCTGTCTTGTTTTGTTAGATTTTATTGTGTCTAATGGTACGGGCAGCTATTTTGAAGATAACAGGCTGTATTACGGCAACCATGTTGATTTCCTATTATCTTGTTTTGAAGTCCTATAATGCTTTCATTCTTTTGTTTTGATTGGTTTGGTTTTGTTCTGTTCTGTTTGATTTTATTGTGTGTGATGGTATGGACCACTATTTTGAAGAAAACGAGAGACATTATGGTAGGCATTGTTTATTTCCTGCTATCTTGTTTTGAAATCCTATTTTGCTTGCATTGTTCTGTTTTGATCTACTTTATTCTGTTTTGTTTTATTATCTTTATAAATAAATAAAAATAATAAAATCAATGTGAAAAAGAACAAGTTCTCAGAATAACCTGCCTCCCTCTTGTTTTCATTGTCATTTTCTCTTCCCTCATCTTTTCAATATATGTATAATATAAATGGTGTTGTATAATTACAAAATTGTTAATTTTTAAATAAAAAAGGAATAGCTTATCTACTATTGCAATGCAATTTGGGTTCAATATAAACTAGAAAATGGTGAGATAGCTAAGAGATAGCAATTCAAATTATGAGACTTTTTCAGTTAAACTGTTTCTGATTAAAACATGGAAGGTAGAATGAAATTCCTTATGTTTACGTTTCTGTGATTCTTTATCTCAGGAAAAGCTCACAAACTATGGTACTCAGAGTGGCCCTCAAGGAAGAGGAGGCATCTTTGATGCTCTTGTCCTCAGATCTCCACCTGTCTCTTGGGGATATGTGTTTCTTACATGTGTTCAATGAATAAACTTCAGATAGGATCCCAGATGGCTATGACCCAATTGCTGGACATTGCCTTTTGTATGTTCAACAATTGGAATCTGGAGGAGGGTTAAAAGAGAAAAGCTAGAATTACAGCTGTTGCAACTGGTAATGCTTTAAACTCACCCATACTGTCTCAGAGAAACCCCAGAGGTAACCAAAGAAAGAGTTCCTGTTTCAAGTGCAAAAAGTCTATACACTGGGCCCACAACTGTACCAGGCTACTGTCTGGGCCTTGCTCCAAGTGTGAGGGAGCCAAGGTACCTGACTCAGGGCACTGGAAGGTTGACTGTCTCTGCACAGAGAGAGGTGATAGGTCAGCCAAAACCTTCATTTCCTTCTCTGAAAAGGCCCAGGAGAGAACCTACAATTTCCCTGCCCATGGACATCACTATTTCCTGTGAGGAGCACTGGGTAACCCTGGACATCATGGATGAACCAAATGAATTACTTCATTCTGTTTTTACTTTTTTTTCTGGAAAATCTCCTTCATATCTATACTCATAATTGGGGTTGAAGGAACTCCTAATCAGAGATTCTTTATGTTATAGCCTAGTTATAACACTTTACACCTGTTCTGATGTGTCACTTTGAAAACCAAATGTTTAACCATGAATTTTTAATTATTCCACAATGTCCTGCTTCCTAGGAAGAGATTTACTAGCACAATTAGGGGCAATTCTCAAATTCTAGCAAATACCAAAATGGATTTTACCTGTTGGGACTATGCCAGGTTTGCCTGAGCTAATTAGCCAACAGGTGGATTCTGCTACATGGTGTAACAGAATAACTGATTTAAGGAAACCCTTCTACATATCAGAAAAAAAGGAATTTCTTTGGGTGTCTTGACTCAAAAGCTAAGAAAAGAACTCTGGTCAGTGGCATATCATGTTAGCTTCTTTTCTCTCATTGCTAGGACAAAATACCCAATGCCCAAAATTAGGGTTTACCTAGTTCACAACTTGTAAAGGTTTTAGTCCATTAATCAGCTCATTCCAAGGCAGGGTAACATGGCACAGAGGCAACTGAGAGAACACTTCAAGGTGGCAGAATACAGCAAAAGCAACAAGAGCAAAAAAGGAGGAGAGCAAGCCTGTTTTCCTCCCTCATACTGTGAGCAGGCTACCCCCAACCAGGACAGGTGTAGCACTCACACCATTTCTGTGTCCTCTTGCACAGGCTCAGGATGTTTACAATGTGAGGACACTAGCCCCCTGCTAAGTCATTTATTTAAGCTTCTAAACTTCTTAAGTTGACACAATGTATCAATCATTACACATACTGTTCAAAAAGTTAGATGGAGTCCTTGATGGGTGGCCACTATGCCTGTACCAGCTAAGACTATGTTAACAGAGGAAGCCACAAAATGAACTTTAGGACAGAACTGTAAGTCCTGACTCCCTATTAGGTCAGAGCGACTCTTGAGACCAAAGGTTATTTGTGGTTAACGGAAATGACTTATCAAGTGTCAGGCCATTCTCTTAGACACCCCTGAGGCTAGTATAAAATTTTCAGTACTCCTAATCCTGCCTCACTGGTGTCTACAGGCCCAAGAAGTTAGCCATTCTTTGTGACTAACTGATCTTCCAGACCTATGCAAGCAGGCAAGACATCAGTGACCTGCCCCTCCAAGACCCTAAACTGGTATGGTTTACTGATGAAAGTAGCTTTGTCTAAGAAGGACATCAAAAGGTAGCTGTTAGTTCACAACAGGTCACTGAGGCCAGTTTCCCCCAGGGAACTCTGCCTTTTAAAAAAAAACTGAGCTCATGGCTCTTACACAGGCATTTATATTTTTTAAAAAGCAAGAAGTCATTTATCTATAGATTCCAAATATGCCTTTCTGGTGTTACATGCCCATGCACCAATCTGGAAGGGACTTTGGTGACTAATAAGCAAACATCTATAAAACACAAAGAATTCTACCACTCCTAGAGAAAGTCCATCTTCCCAAGCAGGTCACAGTTGTGCATTATAAGGGGACACCAAAGAAACATATCTAAAGTCTACTTGGAAAATCAAAAGGCTGACAGAAAGGCAAGAAGAGCAGCCTTACAACCCCTAAGATTCTCAGTTTCTGAGGAACCATTCTGGTCCTTCCTTAAGGGATGCAGTGACGTGCTATAAAAATTCTCAAATGGTCACAAGAATTTTCACAGGACTACAAGAAAGCTATTCCTGAGAATCTCTGGAAGACCTGAGGCTTTTCTTCAGAAAAGAAGACTCCAGTATTGCTGCTTCCCACAGAGTTCTTGAAATTCCCAGGATGGTGGAGTATAAGGAAATAGAGTCAAAATACAGAAAGCTGAGGTCAGGTGGAGCCCTCTCTCCTGATGAGAGAAAGGAACTGCCCAGACTGCAGTGCATTTATGTAATCAACAAGAGGTTGATAACAAGTGAAACTCCTCTCCTATGACTCTTCTCAGGTGCTCCCTGTTCTCAGAACTGGCCTTGCTCTAGCCTTGCATGTGTGACTGATCTGCAGTTAAGTTGCTCACTACACAGTATTGCTCCAGGTGCAGGTAAGTACAGTCACTAATTAGCCTAATTCATCACAGCTTAAATGGACACCTGTATTTAATTAGATATATTATGTGGGTAATCTTGCTAAAGCTACACCTCTCAGGCTCTCATTCATTTTTCTAACCTCCTTCTTTGCCATCCTTTGTTCACCTCAAGAAGTGCGGAAATCTGATCTGCTCCTCATATCTGGGTTCTACATCCCCAACATAACTTTCTCTCATCAAACAGGCAGCTCAATAGTCACTAATTCTTTTCCAATTTTCTCCTGACAGATTTATTTTCCTCAAACCAGCAATGAGTCACAGCAGCCCAAGATAGTTTGAGAGCACATAATCCCCAGTAGGTAGGGTCGACAGCCACTTCAAGGTGGAAGAAGTTATAGAAGACAGAGACCTCTACTCCTTCATCACCTCATAAAGAATCATGGGGATGTGTGTCTCTCGGGGAAATGAGATGAGATTAGCAAGTGGCAAAGTTGGCTGGAGTAGTGTGACACATTAATTACGTAGTCCCGGGACACACGCACAGAACAGTTCCCAAAGCCCTGCATGTGGATTTCTTGCAAGAACTTGAACAGGTTTTCAATAGGATGGCCTAGACTTGACATCAGCGAGAAGAATGGATGATACAAGAAGGACAGTCCACATTGAGTGTTTGCCACCATGCTTTCTCTGGCATGGATGGCTTGCCCTCACTGCAGGGTATACTACTGTTCCTACATTTACTTGGCCCAAACTCACTCTGAAGAACCTGTTTCTTTTCCTACCTTTAAAAAATACTTTTCTACCGTTAAAAAAATCTGTAGCATTCCAGTACAGCAATAATGAAACCACTGAGAAGAAATTAGGGGAAAAATGCTAATCACAACAGTACCAAGAAAAATTCAATACCTAGGAATTATCCTAACCAAGGAAGTGAAACACCTCTACAATGAAAGCTACAGTAGTCTAAAAAAGAAAATAGATGATGATATCAGGAAACACAAAGATACTGCTATTTCTGGATAGGTAGAACAAATATAGTCAAGATTGTCATACTTCCAAAATTGATACACAATCTTAACAAAATTCCAAACAAAACACTAACAGCACTCATCACCGAACTAGAGAAAACAACACTAAAATTTATATAGAACCAGAAGACACCAAGAATAGCAAAAGCAATTCAAGGTGACAAAAGCAAAGAGAGAAACATGATGACAGACTTAAAGTCACGTTACAAAGCTACAGTGATAAAAGCAGCATGGTACTGGCACAAAAACAGACATTAAAATCAATGGAACAGAATAGAGGATGCAAAAACAACCCCAAAGCACATTCAACTATTTGACTTTTGACAAGGGGCCAAAAGCATACACTGGAACAAAGTTTTAGTAATAAATGGTACTGGGAAAATTGGCTAGACAAATGTAGATGACTGAATCTAGACCCACATCATACCACATACTAAACTAAAATCAAAATAGATTAAAGAACTAAATGTTAAAACAGAAACACAACTTGCTGAAAGATAAAACAGGTAAAACTCTCAAAGTCACAGGCATAGGCAAGGACTTTCTGAACAGAACTCCAGGTTCACAGGAACTAGTACCAAGAACCAACCAGTGGGATCATAGCAAATCAAAAAGCTTTGCAAAGCAAAAGAAACAACTAACAAACTAAAAAGACAAATGGGAAAAAATAGCAATTATTCCTGAAGAATGGACTAACGTCTAGAATATATAAACATCTCAAAAAATATACTCCCTAAAATAAAGGGCCCAGTCAAAAACTGGATAAGTGAAATAAATAGATGTTCCACAAAAAAATAAGTACAAGTGGTCAACAATTACATGAAGAAAGGTTCAACATCTCTGGTCACAAGAAAAATGAAAATTGAAACAACACTGAGATTCCATCTTACCCCAGGAAGAATGGCCACCAGCAAGGAATCGAATAACAACAACTGTTGACAAGGCTGTGGGAGAAAAAGAACCCTTCTACATTGTTAATGGGAATGTAAACTAGAATAGCCACTATGGAAACCAACATGGACAGTCTTCAAACAACTGAAAATAGAAATTGCATTCAACCCAGCTATTCGGTTTTTAGGTATCTTCCCAAAAGAGTTAAAGACATATTACATTGATACTAACATACCCATGTTTATAGCAGCACAATTTACACTAGCTAAATCTTGGAAGCAGCCTATATGTCCTTCAACAAATAAATGGATTTGGGAAAAAAAACATGCAATACAGGGGCTGGGAATTTGGCTCAGTGGTGCAACATCTGCCTGGCAAGTGTGAGGTCCTAAGTTCGATTTTTGGTACCCCCTCCCCCCAAAAAAACAGTATAGTACTACTATGCCATGAAAAGGCTAAACTTGAGATACTTGTAGGACAATGGATGCACCTTAAGACCATAATATTAAGTGAAATAAATCAGACATACAAGGTTAAAGATTGCATGGATTCTCTTACAAAAGAAACCCAAAATATAAATAAAGAGCAAAATAAAGGGTACATAATAGGAAACAAGAAGATAGATCTCTTGCAGAAGAGAAAGGCTCAAGAAATGAAGAGTGGGGAAGAGAAGAGGAAGGAGTTGAAGAAAGAATCCAGATGTGTTAGGTACATGTAACAACTCTCCAGAAGGAAGAGTACCACAATCATGTACTTATAAAAAATAAAAAAGGAAAAATGAAAAGAAAACCATTAAAAAGTAAAACATGCCATTGTGAACAATTTTTTTTCTCCCACATCTGTTTCCCTTACTGGCCTAAGCCTCAGAAAAGTAACTTAACTGATCTCTCCAACCCCTGTCCCTTGTACAGTCTCTGGCATATAATCAACTTACAATAATTATTCACTTAATGAACAATCAAATCACTGAATGATTAAAAAATAAGGAAGAACAGGGTCCTGTGTTAATAGCTTGAATTCCTAAGATTATAGTTATAAAACCATGCATCATTTAACAGGGATACATTCTGAGAAACATGTTATTTCCTCATTGTGTACATGTCATAAAGTGTACTTACAGAAATCTGGATGGCACACCTGCTACCTTCCTTGGCTTCAGGGTATCCCTGCTAGTCTACGTGTGTTCTACCATTAACCAAAACGTCGTTATGCAGCATATGACCACACACAGCAGTGTTTTTGCCTTGATCTAATTTCCGTATGCCTCATCCATTTGATGAATATTTCTTGAATACTGAGAGCCACATTTTCTTAATTCTAGGGTACTCATGTTTTCACATTTAGTTTCTCTGAAATCATAGTATATCTTTATAATCAACAGCATCTTACTATTAATTGGCAGCATTTTCTTTTCTTCCTGGTATGTGAAGTAACAGTGCATACAATCAATGGCTGGGCTTCAAAGAAATACAGATTGTGCCAGGCACCAGGCACTCTACTGAGGATTGACAAAATAAGGAAAATACCTTGGTTCACAGCTTCTTCAGTTTCTCTACCTTCACAGAGAAGGAAGCCTGATCCAGCTGGCCGTCTCACCTTCCCTCTGCGAACTACTTATATCTTCATACTTCGCTTGGGACTCCCTCCCTTGGTTCCTCCTGTCTCCACTATGATGGTCTCCAGGGAGAAGCTCCTTATACTGATCCTAGAATGCCATCTGCTCTCACCCCTGGCTAGAAATCCACAAGGCTTAACTTAGGGAAAAAGAAGGACTCAAATGAGAAATGAATCTATGTACGCAAGGTGCCTTACACGGACCTAGTCAACCAGCACTCAGGCTTCTCTCTGCCCCTGCTGTCTCCAAGAGTAACAGATTTCCATGAGTTGACACAGGTCCTCATACTTGGTTCCCACTTTTGACTCTCTTCCTCCACAAGGAGTACAGTGGTGCCTTGGTTCACAAATACTTTTGTTTGGGAACAATTTCACTAGCTAACAGAAGAGTTTAGCAAAATTTTGTTTTGTTTGCAAATTCTGCATCTGGTAATGAACATGACTGCAGCCATCCTTCCCATATGAACACGGACGTGGTCACCTTTTCCAAAATTGTGGAACAAATTAGCTTGTGAACCAAGGTACCACAGTACCTCATCTTATCACCCACCATCCAAATATCCTGACTCCTTTCCAGTAAAATCCAAAGAGGCAGATTCCCACCTACAGCTGACCCTGGGCTTGCTCTAGCTCTTGTTTCTTGACCCACAGAAGAGTCTACCCTTCAGTGGAGCCCCCATCTCAGGTGGAGCATACAGCTTTACTATTATATAGTTAACTCTGTTACTTGTGTCGCAACAGTACATCTGGAGTCTGGCACACAGTAGGTACTCAAGGAGTCCTGTGACTGAGTGAGTGGACTGTATATCTCTAGAACTCAATGCCGAGAAATAATACAAAGAACTGTGTTTACTATAAATCTGATGTTTTGCTAAGCAGCCTGTTTACAAAGCCATTTTAATACTGACAATTCTTGATGACAATAACTGTTATCATCCACATTTAACTGAGGAAATGAGTCCTAGATAGGTAAAGTAACTTGCTCTGACAGATCACACAACCAGTAAGTAACACTGTCAGCAGCAAACCATTTCCTCTTTCCCCAAAGCCTTTAGCCTTTCTCAGGATGATCGAATGCCTTCTGACATTGCTCTATCAAATGACTATTTGCCGGGGATTCTGTTAGTGGCTCTTGCCTACTATGTCTACATTCACTGAGAACTCAGGTTGTTCATGTTCAGAGACTGACTGACTGCAACTTCCGGAGGCCTTTCTCCAAAAAACCACCTATTTCTGTAACATTCGTCAAGCTTTCCCTAGAAGATTCAGTCCTGTAGGAACAAGGGAAGCACAACTTTCCCCAGTACAATTTTCTAGTTCATACTTTCCTAAGAAAGAGATTCTAATTAAAGAGTTTAGAGTCACAAATTTCCTGATTATTATAGTTATCACTCTGTAATCGTTTCCACACCTGGAACCTGAAAGCAGGGAAATTTAAGCCCATAAGCAGCTTCCCTGAAACTCAACCCAGAAGTCACAAAACATAGCAGATGACTTTCTGCAAGGCAGATCCCTGCTCTTCCCCCTCTCTACTCTTTGTTCCTGAGTCACATGAACTATCTGCTGTGTCCCAGACTTCAAACCATTCACCTGGTTTTCCGAATAGCAAAAACAAATGGAATTGCAAAATGGAAAACATCGTTTCTTTTTTAAATTTATTTTAAAGGATAAAGGATTACAACCCTGACCATGTCAGTCACTTCCATACAGGCATTCATTTTACCCATGGAAACCCAAATGGGTTAGTAAGTCTATCACCAGTTTGTACTTAGGTACAGTGAAAGTACTTTGCCCAAAGTCACACAAACAGCAAACACAGAACAGGACTTGAGCCCCTGCCTCACACAGAAAGTTCAAACTGTTTCCACAAAATCAAGCTAAAATTGAAACACCCAATCTTTGGTACCTTTTTCAATAACAATACCAACAACAAATGTGGCAACAACTTGTATTTATTGAGCTTTGCTCTGCAAGTCACTTTCGTGATTTCAAGATTTCATTACTACTTACAACAATTCTGTGAGAAAGATGGTAAGTGCCCTGTCTCCTAGTTAAAGAAACTAAGGTTCTCAGAGGTAAAGTTGGTTAAAGTCACATTAAACACAGGCAAAGCACTGAGATTCAAAGCTAAGTCCGTGGGACTCCAATGCCTGCTTTATGAATGATGAGAATTGGAACGCTGGCTACATTTCATTCTTTTTCAGCAAAGACAAATACTCTAAAAGAAAAACAGCTGTTAAGGATATGGAGAAAGTGGTCAGGCAGAGAATTAAGGACATGGACTGTGAACAGCCAAGAAAAAGAAAAATAATGGAGAGAAATTCAAGTAGCACCAAATGCAAATCCTGAGATATACCTAACATTTAGCCCACAAAAAAGGACTTAAATGGCCTGCACACCAAACCCCAGCATGGGCTGCACTGACTTTTTGTCCCTATTTATGATCAAAATACTGCTCTGCATAATAAATATTTATACAATTCATTAAATAAAGGTTTGTATAAATATTATTAGAAATGTACCACAGATTTCACTGCTGATTCTTCAACAAACTGCCAGCTGTTAAAATGCCACGTGAGAAGGGAAAGGAAGCATGGAAATTGAGGCTATTCTTTGCAAACCTACTTCACCAATCATAAGGAGGTAAATATAAATCTATTATCTGGGGACTGTATTGTTCATGTTTCCCTCTGAATAACTTAGCCGTGGTCAGATCATTTCCCAAGACTACGACCCTCTGAAGGGGAATGGATGATGGGCTTACCTTTACCTTCAGTTCTATGTCTTACAGAGCCACTTCTCTCCAGGATTGATTTGGTTGGTGACGGTGTCCCATGGATCAGGGAATAAATGTAGTCGCCTCTTTGAACTTTGGACTCTGTTAGGAGCTCGTGTTTTCAAACCCCACGGTATTTATTATTTGATTATACTGCAATCAGGTTGGTAAGAGTAGGAAGACAAAGGTAAGCAATAAGTAAGTCTGTCCACTTCAGTCTCCCTGACAGAAAGGATTAAATACTACTCAAATAAATCTCCTGCTCTAAGATGGTGAGGAAATTTATAATGGAGAAAAAAGAGCTAACTTGGCAATAACTGCCAGCAATATACATGGGAGAAAAAGTACAACTTGCTAACATGTACTTTCCCTCTTAAAGTAAAAGGTTACTTATTTCTTAAGGCTTCTTTCTCAGTTCTTTTCCACCCTTATGGCTCAGAGGAGATAGTTTTAAAAGTTGTCTATTTGTCAATACTGACTTAAAGACACTTCCTGGGATTCTGAGTTTGTGGAGTTTGGAGCAACTACACAGGATGCCTCTCATCCAGACAGGCGTGGCTGTGGCCTGGCATAGACTAGGCATGGCAGTATGAGCATATTTCCAGTCAGTTCTGGGCTAACCATAAGCCACCACTCTGTGGCATCAGAGGGAAGGAAGGAAAACAAGCAACGAAACTATCTCCTGAAAACGACTAAGCTCAACCCAACCCTTCTGTTGGCAACCTCCTGACACCCAGCACTCACCCCTACCAAGAACCAGGCCTGCTGCAGATCAAGAGCAAGGTCAGCCTGGGACCACAGCAAACACCTGTAATCCCAGCTACTGGGGAGGCCAAGTTCAAGATCAGCCTGGGCAATTTAGTGAGACCTTGTCTCAAAAAAAAAAAAAAAAAAAAAATTGGGCTACAGATGTAGGTCAGTGAGAAGGTGTTGGGTTCAACACCAGTACAAAAACAAAGAAGAACAAAGTCAAAGAATATAAGAAGGCAAAAAGGCAAAAGTGAAAGGAAATTCAGTGGTGAGAGGGAGAGAAGGAAGGGGGCAAGGAAAGTGAACTGGTAGTAAGTGAAAGATGGCATTATTCAGAGAGTAAGAAAAAAAACTTGATTTGGCGCCAGTGTGAGAGACGGGAAGGGGAGACAGTGGAAAGGAAGACAACGTAAACACCTTCCTTGGCCAACAAATGTCTATCTACCAGATTCTTTCTGCCCAAGCAAAGTCTGTAATACAGAGAAAGAACTTATAATGAAAATGTCAGTTCTAAGAAATCCAGAAAAAATCTAAATAACAAAAACAAAAAATATACACACCAAAAATTACATTTTCTGTACTCTAAGAGTTATCTACTCACACCTGAAGAGTTTGCTCCAATCAACTGGAGAGATTTCCCAATCCTTTATACAGGGGTTCACATATATATGCAGGTTCCTCAAGTCAGCTGTCTGAAGAAAGAAACCCAAGCTAACGTAGAACATGAGAAAACACCACTGCACACACTGTCTCTGTACCCCGGGCCTCTCAAAAGCAGCTCCAACAAGGAGCACAGACATCTGACAAAAAGGCGCCGTGCTATGACTCGATGGCAGAGGAAAAGGGCTGTACCTGTCTCAGCCACTTCTGTACCCCACAAACACACACACAAAGCAAGCTCACTACATAGGAGACTCAATAAGAAGCCAATAAATGAATGAAGAAATGGCCACTGAATTTGGGAGAAAGGAAGGCAACTCTCCCATAGCACTGAAAACTAAACCCTCCATTTCCACATAGAGGGCAGGGAGTGAGGAGTGTACATCACTGAACTGTCTGAAGACTCAGGAAACTTCGATTCATGTTCCACTGATGAACCTGGACAAGTCCGTTCACTGATATCTCTTTTCCCAGGTAGAAATGAGATTCGAGATTCTGTGTAACTACTTCAAAAGGCTAAAGTGAAGATTAAACGAAATGAGCATAAAGAGACTTTAAAGGGGGGAATTTCCTCATAAATAGAAGGAACTGGTGGCACTGCAAGGCACAGTGAAAAAAGTGATGTAAACAGTACAATCACCAGAGACTCTATAGTTAACTGCTCACCTCTGCTCCCAACACAAAATCGCCTGCTGACTAGGTGACCTTCAAATATGTATTATGTATTCCTAGGTGTTCTCGTGATATCCAAAAGCTCAGTTTCCACTAAACAAATATTCAATGATTTCTCTGTGCCAGAACTAGGAAAAAAGAGGCTGAAAAAGACATGATCTCTGATTTTAAAGACTTGGCAGCAAGTATTGCTATGGTCTGAAAGTTTATGTCCCCAAGGAGGTGAGGTCTTTAGGAAGACAGAAGGAAACATCCTAAGGACAGAGCCTTTCTGAATGGGATTAGCACCTTTATAAGAGAAGCTTAGGAGAGACCTAACCTTCACCTCATCCGCATCTTCCAGGGAGAAGTTGGAGGCCTATGATCCAGAAGACAGCCCACACCACGCTCCAAATCTGCCAGCACCTTGATGCACGCCTCAGCTTCCAAAACTATGAGGAATAGGTTTCAGTTCTAAGGCACTGATTTATGGCATTTTGTTACAACAACCAAAAAAACTAAGATAAATGTAAAGATCTGAACTTTGGAAATCAAGTGGATGTGCCTCATGTTATTTATAACTTTTATACTTCAAGCAAAAGCTAAAGCACCTAGCAAAATTGTGAAGCAGCTTCATGCTGTCACCAGAAGCCTGGCCATCCACAGTTCAGAGACCAAGCATCTTGTCCTAACTCTGCTTTTCCTCAAAGAATACAGAGAAGTTGGCTAATACAGGAACCACTTCACTGTTTTCATTACTGTAATACAGGGAATAAACAGGTTGTGGAAAGATTATTAATATATAAAAAAGTCAAATCTCTTCTAAAATAAAAAAATCCTAAGGACTCTCCTCCCACAGAAAGTTCTCAAAGCAATGTGAGCAGCTTTCTGTTCACTTGTCACTGGCACACCATGCTCCCCATTGGGCAGTCTGCCTCCGGACTGAGGGTCCCCCCTCCATAGGACAGAAGGCAAAGGAAGACAGAGAAGGCATCCACCCAGGTGAGTATCCACAGACCCTCCCAAATGACACCCTGGGCTCACTAAAAGTTTGGATCTGATGGTCTCTTACAGTTGTATCTTGAAGCAAAAGAACATTAGAATGGGAACAAACAGAGCTGAGATCTTGATTCTAAATGCAAAGTTATTTCATTTTAATTCCTGATATACCCAGTACAAAGTTACACCTTTAACAGAAAAATACACACAAATTTAGTGATTTATTCTTAAAAAGACCCCTCACTTTGAAACATGAATTTCTGACTATTTTCTAAATTCTGAGTAATTAAAATATATATGTAATTTCTTCCCTCATCACTTTCCTCTCCAAGAGGATACTGTTGATTTGTAAACATTACTGATCATGAGATGATTTTCTGGTCAGAACTAACCAGACCTTTGAAGTAATGACATTATCATTAGCATATTGGTGAAAATGCAGTTTTTCTCAGAAAGTCACACAAATTAAACCGAAAGTACCACCAACCTGAATGATTGCCGTCAGATGTCATCAAACGCCAACAAGGTCTTAGAGTAGTGTCAGGTAAAGCCACAAAATCCATTCTCTGTCAGATCGTGCAAAACTCCCTCCTGAGAGACAATGCCAAGCCAGCCATTGGCTGAGCTCTTTGGTTATTTTTTTGTTTATCTGTTTATGAAACATGGCCAGATGGGTTTCAGGGCCCAGGTAAAAGTCCTAAAGAATGAGTTACTTGAAGACTAAACATTAGCCTAGTGAAGAAAGTCCTCCATTCAAATTCCTGTCAAACTTATTATGGGTTAAATTACAAGCTTAAAGCCCACCAATGTTTCTTCCCCAAAGCTCAAATTCCATTCAAGGACTTAAACACTCTGGCTCCTGCTTGCCTCTCCCATCTGGCCTCCTACAACCCTATTGACATCACCTCCTTATACTCCTACCCTTCAAAACTACCAACTCCCTTTAAATGAAGGCTTGATGCCTTGGTCCATATTGCTCCCTCTTCCTGTAATACAAAAAATACAATCTACTCATTCACAGAGAAACACATTACTTATGAATCTTTAACTTCACAAATAATATGGGAAAGTACACCAATATAATAGTGAGTTATAATTTTATGCTTAACACGTTAGTAAAAATCTTGCTAATACTTTAGATAAAAAATACACATTTCATGGCAAAATAACTCATACAATCTTTTTCAGAAGAACTTGGTAATGTTTAAAATCTATTGCTCATTCAACACTTTAACTTCTAAGAATTTATGCTTTGGTTCACCAGAAATGTACACAAAGATATTCACTATGACACTTTTTTACAGATGTAAGAGCGTATCCATGTAGCCGGGTGTGGTGGCACGCTTCTTTAATCCCAGCACTCGGGAGTTGAGGCAGGAGGATCATTGTGAGTTCAAGACCAGCCTGGCCTACAAAGTGGGTGGCTTTGAAGTAATCCTCTTCAAGTACAGTACTCTTCTCTTAGGAGTTCACTAGAAAGTAGTATTCTCTGTATTTTATCAGTGTATACATTCACGTGAATTCAAATGTTTCTTAAACTTACTTATATTTTGAGCTAGCCTTCATCTTGAATCAATAAATTTTCTCTGAACGTTTATTCTGTGGCAGGCAGTGATACCAGTGACTCAGCATACAGCCTCACTAACACTGCCTACAACATTGGAGGGGCCTACAGTTTATTACATTGGAAACTAAGGTTCTGAGCAGTTTGGTCACCTGCCCGAGGTCATAGAGCCAGTGAACAATGAACGCTTTTAATCCTGTGTACTTTCATCCATGTCACAGGGTAATTTTTAAAAATTCTAGTATTAGCCTATTCTAACACCAATGTTTCCACATAATTCTATAATCCTAGAATCTGTAAACTAGACTGAGTTTGATCTGTTTAAATCATTCTTGATTTTACAGACTGTTTTCATCTTAACCTTCATCCCCTACATCCAATCATGAACTAACTCCTTTCTTACTCTCTCTCCCGTGGCCAGTTAGCAGAATTTAAACAACTCAGATCTCAGTATAGTCTGCAACAGAATTCAGCTTAGCAAAGCCTCAAATCTACATGGCCAAGGAACTGGTTCTAAATTTAGCATGAATGATTTCTACCTCTTCTTCCCAACACTCTCTAAAACAGCCTATACAAACATTAGTGTACATGCATCTGCTATACAAACTCTACTTCACTGAATCATTCCTGTTAATAAGAACATCCTAAATAATTTCAGATGATTCAGAGACCACAGGAGCCCCCAAAGTAAGTCTGGGAAGGAAATATCAGAATTTCTTTTCACACATGAAACCTACTTCTCCCAAACATACTACTTCCTCTTTCCTCCTTTCTCAGTGAGTGGCTCCACCATACCTGGAAGTATAGTCAGGAATCTAGAAGATATTACTGATCCTGTGGTCAAGTTATTCACAGCTGATCACTACCCCTCTACTACTCTTTAAGTCCAGGGATATAACAATCATACTGTTACGAGTCTCAGGTAGGCAGGTTGCCGTCATCTACTGAGTAGTTCCTGTACTGACAATCATCCTAATCTGAAGGTATCTTATATTTCCTCCTAAAATGCTTCCTGCACCATCCCCTTCCCAGTCAAATACAGTAAAAGTTACTGGTTGCTAGTAGTGACTGGATACCTCAAAATCCCTTCTTCATACCCTCAAATAGTCTCTCTTCACATTTTCTTCAAAAAGTCTGGTTGAAAACTTCTACTTCCAGCCAAAGTAGAGAAACAGGAACCACCTTTATCCTGCTGGTGAACAAAAATAAAGAAAACATAGGAAATAAATGTTCTCAGAACAGTGAACACCAGACAACAAAATACAGTGATCCCAGAAAAAAAGAGGGTTTGGGAGTGAAACTGCTCAAGCTGAATGCCTGGAAAACATCTGCAGATCATGGCACAGCATGGAAGACACAGGGCAAGCCTAGCAGTCTCCCTGCATGAGGGACACTGAGCTGGGACTCTGTGGACAACAGAAAGGCTTAGAACCCAGAGCACGGTATGAGACAAAGAAAAGCTGCACAGAGGGAGAATCCCGGAGAATTGCTAAAGGTGCTCCTCAGGTAATCAGCAGAGTGCCATCCCCTATGCTCATGGGAAGAAACTGAGGCAGAAGTCCAGAGAGCATTAGAGTGACATCAACGAACTTCAAATGGAGCTAGGAACAGTCCTTGTCACACCACCCAGAGCAGAAAACTTCACAGCTCACAGGGTTCTAGGTTGAGTACAGAAGAGTTTAACCTCAATAATGAGGAGATGTAGCCCTGCATTAACACTATTCTAGGACTACCTAACAAGGTCTAAAGCAAAGTTCAAAAGAAAAATACCAAAGATAGGAAAAAGATTTTTAAATTGGAAGAGAGCATCAGCAAGCTATGGAACAACTACAAGAGGCTTCATAGATACAAAATGGGAGCCCCTCTGAAGAAGAGGACAAAGAAAAAGTAAAAAAAAAAAAATTGGAAGACTTAATAGCCAAAAGTTATCCAAATTAGATGGAAACTATAAGCCCACATATTCAAAAATCTCAATGAAGTTTCAGAATGAGACAAAAGCAAGTAGATAATTCTGTTTTAAAGAAACGACAGCCAAAAACAGCAAATCTTGGAAGAAATACGCACGTTCGGGTACATGAACCTCAAGGATCCACAAAGGCCTCATATATATTCATCCCAAAGAGACTTCTCTTAAACACAGAGTCAACTTGTCAAAAATAAAAAACAATAAGAAAAATTCTAAAGTAGCAAGAGAAACAAGTCTTTCCACATACAAAGGAAACTCTACCATAGTACCAGCAGATTTCTCAGCAAAAACTTTTCAGGTTAGGAGAGAGTGGAATGATGTTATGGTTTAGATCTTGAATATTGCCCAAAAGGTTCATATGGTTAGAGGTGGAATTTTTGGAGTCACTAGATCATGGGGGTGCTACAGAGCTGAACGGGCTTCTGGAGCCATTTGGTAAACAATGGCAGCCCTACCAGTTTGCTTCCATTCCACGTGTCTGTGTCTTGAAGCACAATGCTGCTGGCTCCTATTTTCACTGTTGCTTCTGACTTCAACTGCACTGGTCCCACCTGCCCATTGTGTGTGCCCCTGCCGAGACCTGCAAACTGGTGGGGCTGCCATTTTTTATCAGATGGCTCCAGGAGCACTCCAGTAACAGAAAACCAGTCCAAGCACCCACATCCAGAGGCCAAGATCAGCCTCATACCCAGCACCAATCTGACTGCAACCTTGTCTGGAGTACACAGCACATTTCTGGGATCTGACTTGGACCTACCACAGAAACGCAGACACCAGGGAAATTTTACTACTTTTACTTTTCTCTGTTAGTTTGATTGGTTTTCCTTTTTCTATCCAGTTGGGGTTGTGTTATTTTGTTTTGTTTTTGTGTGGTTATTATTGCTTTTTCTTTTTTTTCTTTACTCTTTTTTCACAACTTAAATTCTTACCTTTTTTTCATTCTTTTCTACTTATCAACTTCCTCTCTTTCCTCAACTATCTTGCTTGATTTTATGATACTTTCATGGGAGTATACTTTGTCTCTTCTCTTTCTGGTTTACTTCAATACTCCTTTGCTTTCTCTTCTATTCTTCCCTCCTGGGTCCTACAGCTTCCCAAAATTTGGGTTATCAACCTTTGCCCTCACGCTTTGATCCTACCATATTTGGCCTCATCTACTGCTCTGTCTTGTCCCTATCACTCTTAAGACCTCCCCAACCCTGAACAGGATAAAACCATCCCACTAAGGGGAAAATAACTGCATGCAAGTTCCTGGTATATGTTAGATTTTGTTATATAACTGTGCAATTTGCTCCTTGTCTTAAAAGTATCAGGCTAATAGATATTGCAGTTTGTCACTAGCCAGGCTGTGCTTGAGACTACTGTTATTGCAGTTAGTAATATAACTTTCTGAAATGACAGCAATTCAATTGAAAAAATAAATGGAAGAGGCTGTAGAAAAAAATAATCTCTAAGTATGAAAAGAAATAAAGACCAAAATGAAACACATTAAAGCAGACACAAATTCAAAAAAAAAAATAGAGGAGCTCAACAAAATGATGCAAACCATGAATATTCAACATAGGAAAGAAATAGAAACCATAAAACAAATCCAAACAAATCTAAGAGATTAAAAACTCTATTGAAAGTATATGCAACTGGTTGAATGAAGGTGA
Source organism: Dasyprocta punctata (assembly GCA_004363535.1). Lineage (NCBI taxonomy): Eukaryota > Metazoa > Chordata > Mammalia > Rodentia > Dasyproctidae > Dasyprocta > Dasyprocta punctata. Next base: position 19,348 of record RJWM01003049.1, on the reverse strand, counting down.
GGACAGAATATCAAATCTAGAAGACAGTATTCCAGCTACTAACCATGAAAAGATATCTGAAAAATAGTAAGATACCATGAAAAATCAATCCAACAGCCACTAGATGAAGCAAAAGAACAGGACAAAAACTAAAAGATTTCACTCTAAAATCAGGAGCAAAACCACTCCTATTCAATATAGTTCTGGAAACATCAGCCAGAGCAATTAGACAAGAGAAAGAAATAACAAGAAGAAAGATAAGAAAGGAAGAATTTAAATGATCATGATTTGCAGATGACAGATACTTTACATAGAAGACTCTAAATACTCCACAAGGACTTATAGATTTGATAACCAAATTCAACACTGTAGCTGGATACAAAGTCAACACTCACAAATCAATAGCATTCCTGTACACAAACAACTAATTCACTAAAAGAGAAATTAGCTGTTAAGAGCTGTTGAAGCTGGAAATTGACCACACATGCAAGGCTGGAGCATGGCCATTTCAAGAACAAAGAGCAGGGGGCCAGTTCCTTTCCGCCCATCAGGAGGGTAAGGGCTCGACCGGACCCCAGCTTTCATCTCTTCTTCAGTTTCTTACCTCCCACCATCCTGTCCCCCAGAAAACAACTGCAGCTGCACGAGTCAGGACAATTAGGGAAACCACACCCCTCACAACAGCATCCCAAAAGCTGAAATACTTAGGAACTTATCTAATAAAAGAAGTAAAGATCAAGACATTCAAAATTACAGTACAGCCAGGCGTGGTGGCGCACGCCTTTAATCCCAGCACTCGGGAGGCTGAGGTAGGAGGAGCCTTGTGAGTTTGAGGTAGGCTTAGGCTACAACGCGAGTGCAAGGCCGGCCTGAGCCACACAGTGCGACCCTGCCTCAAAAAACCAAGGCTGGGAGTTTGGCTCAGTGACTTAAGCGCCTGTCTGATAGGCGCGAGGTTGTGAGTTCAATCCCCGATGCCAAAAAAAAAAATACAGTACTCTGAAAAAGGAGACTGAAGAAGACATCAGAAAATGGATACACATCTCTTGCTCATGCATAGGAAGAACCAACATAGTGAAAATGGCTATACTCCCAAAACAGACTTAATACAATCCCAAACAAAATACCATTAACATACCTCACAGAACTAGAGAAAACATTCCTAAACTTCATTTCAAACCTGAAGAGACCAAGAATAGCAAAAATAAATCTCAGCAACAAAGGCAAAGAAGGGAGCATTACAATTCCTGATCTGAAATTAGACTACAAAGTTACTATGATAAAATCAGTATGGTATTCCCAAAAAACAGAACTGAGGATCAGTGGAACAGATTAGAAGATGCAGACAAAACTCCAAACACAGTCACTTTATCTTTGACAAAAGGGCCAAACATGTTCACTGGAAGAAAGATAGCCTCTTTAATAAATGGTACTGGAAAAGGTGGCTTTCCACATGCTGAAGACTAAAAGTATACTCATGTCTAAACTAAAATCAAAACTGATCAAAGCTCTAAATATTAAAACAGAAACAGTAAATCTGCTAAAGAGAAAATAGGCAGAAATCTCAAGGATATAGAGGAAGGCCGAGAGTTCATGAACAAAAACCAAACTGCACAAGAATTACTTTAAAGAATCAACAACTGGGATCTCATCTTATTAAAAAGCCTTTGCACAGCAAAAGAAATCACCAAGAGTGACACAACAACCTACAGTATACAAGTCTACCTGGGCACCTCTTCTTGAATGCAGAACAATTGCTGCAACATTAGTTAAATCAAGCCTTACTTCCACATACGAATATGTACAGAGCAGGCAGTGCTAATTCCTTCTCCCTTCAACTAGCTCTAACTGATGCACATAAGGCTAGCTAAGGTACTAATATGTAATCCTTGAAGCCAACCTGACAGTTTCCTGTTTCCATGCATACGGCTCTCTGTAAAGGATTGAGTGTAGCGGGATGGCAGAGCCAGTCAGCTCCAGGAATGTCAGCTGGGTACAAGCCTCAAAGTAAGAGGATATGAATGCCCAGGGTACAAAAGTTTACATATCAGAAACTAAAGCCACAGCCTCTTAAAACAATTCAAATCCTACCTTAATTAAATTATGCAGACTTATCCTTCTACGTATTTTTCTTCTTGCATATTACAAAAATGTCTTTCTCCCCACCTGGCTAGTCAGCTCAGGTTACTCATGTAGTTCCTGCCATCCTCACTGTCACTCATCCTTGAACACTCCCCTCTTCACAAGAGAATAAATTCTGGGCAAGGCCTTGGATCAAGAGCTTTGTCCATATATCCTCACATGGATTGGGTTTAGGACCCTTTGGCTGCCCTTCACTTTGAATATGTCTTGGTGTCTTTACTCTTGTGGTGGGTTGCATTGGAGATGGTAGATTGGAATTAACTTGCTGGGATTCCAATAATGTTTCAATGCAATTACAAGTATAACTTTCCAGACTGTGAGGAAGATTTAAAAAAGGGATTACAATACTTGGATTACAATATTCAATATTTGAATTACAATGCCACAGAGCGGGAAAAAATTTTAGCAAGTATCCCTCAGAGATACTTCTATCTAGAACATATAAAGCATTGAAAAAAATCAGACTCCCCCAAATTAAAAGGCCCAATCCAAAAGTGGGCTTATGAAATCAATATGTACTTCTCATACTAAGAAATACAAACAGTAAATAAATACATCAAAAAATGTTCTATGTTACTGGTCATTCAAGAATGCAAATTAAAACAATGCTGAGATTTGTTCTTACTCCAGAAAGAATGGCTATTGTCAAGAAATCAGGCAATAACAAATGCTGGAGGCGCTGTGGGGAAAAAGGAACCCTTTTCCACTGCTGGAAGTGTAGAGTGGTACAACCACTGTGGAAATCAGTGTGGAGATTCCTCAAAAAAGCTAGATTAGAGGTCCCATTCCATAGCTGTATGCCCCTTCTGGGTATCTTCCCAGAAGAATTAAAAACATCATACCAGCCAGGCGTGGTGGCGCACACCTTTAATCCCAGCACTCGGGAGGCTGAGGTAGGCGGAGCGTTGCGAGTTCGAGGCCGGTTTGGGCTACAATGCGAGCACAAGGCCGGCCTGAGCTACATAGTGCGACCCTGCCTCAAAAAACCAGGGCCGGGAGTTTGGCTCAGTGCCTTAAGCGCCTGCCCTGGCAGGCGTGAGGTTGTGAGTTCAATCCCTGGTGCCGCAAAAAAAAAAAAAAAAAAAAAAAAAAACATCATACCACAGCAATACATATGCACCCATGTTTATAGCACCTCAATCTTTAATAGCTAAATGTTGGAAACAATCCAAATGCCTATCAACCAAGTAATGGATAAAAAAGATGTGGTCCTTTTTATATAATAGAGTACTACTCAGTCATAAAGAAGGATAACTTGAGACATTTATAGATAAATGGATGCAATTTGAGACAATACTCATAAGTGAAACAAATCAGGCTCATGTGTACATATTGTATTGTCTGCAGAGTGTGGTAGTGCACACCTGTAATTCCAGCCCTTGGGAGGCTGAGGCAGGAAGATCCCCATGAGTTCAAGACCAGCCTGGGTTACAAAGTGAGTTGAGCCTGAACTGCACAGCAAAATATTGTCTCAAAAAGACAAAAGCAAAACAAAACAAAACAAAAAGATTGTATTGTCTCCCTAGTGTGAGAAACTGAAAGCGTAAATAAGTGCCAAAATATACAATAGATATTATGAAATGGGAAGAAATTGTTCAAAAGGAAAGAGAAACTAGGTAGGGTGGGAGAAAGGGGAAAGGAAGAAAGGGAATGAAAAAAATGTAAGTTACTGATACTACTAGATTTTCTTAGTCACTGAAAAAAAAGATTTATGTTAATATGATTTAGGGAATTTTTCATGCAAAAATCTTGTACTCTGAATAGCTACTTTGAAGAAAACAATATGTAATGTATTAACTATTGGTATTCTACTATTATTTTGTTATGCAATTTCATTTTTTCCATAAAATAAAAAATTTGTTCTTTGAAAAGATAAAAAACTAGCAAGCTTTTAGTTATACTTAGAAAAAATGCACTCAGAATCAGAAATGAAAGAAACATTACTTCTCTTATCACAGAAATAAACAGTATCACAAGGATCTAGATACAAAGGATCTTAAAAAGCTATTTTGAGCAATAAGTAAATAGGATATCCAAGAAGAAATTTAAAAATTCCAAGAAACAAATACTGTACCAATACTGAACTATGAAGAAATAAAAGTCTGACTAGATCAATAATGAGTAAGGACACTGAATTAGGACTCAACAATCTTTGATCAAAGGATCCAATAGATCTACTTGTGAATTCCACCCAACACTTTAAAAAGAGTTAATACCAATCCATCTCAAACTCTTTCAAAAAAGTCAAGAAGAACTACTTCCAACCTCATTTTACAAGTACAGCAGTACACTGCTGCCAAAACCAAACAGGGGCATCACAAAAAAAATCATAGGCCAAATCTGAGGTACACATACATGGAAAAATTTTCAGTAATATCCCTATAACCCTTAAAACAGAATTGAACATGATCAGACAGACCCCAGCCTCTCCCTGTGAATCAGCGCCATTCACAGACTGGGGATAGAGGGAACAAGGCCACACCAGCAAGTAAGCCCAGTCTGGGAACCAGTGCCACACACAGGCCACTGCCAGACTGGAACAGACAGACCCCAGCCTCTCTCTGTGAGTCAGCACCATTTGTGGACTTGGGGTAGAGAAAACAAGGCCACACCAGCAAGCAAGCCCAGTCTGGGAACCAGTGCCACACGCAGGCCACTGCCAGACTGGAACAGACAGACCCCAGCCTCTCTCTGTGAGTCAGCACCATTTATGGACTTGGGGCAGAGAGAACAAGGCCACACCAGCAAGCAAGCCCAGTCTGGGAACCAGTGCCATGTGCAGGCCACCACTGGACTGGACAAGACAGACCCCAGTCCCTTCTGGCGTGTGGGCTGACAAACAAGAAGTACCAATCCATTACCACCACCACCATCCCCGCCATAAGGGACCAGCTTATCCGGAGAAACATAGGCTGTGATGATAGCTAGCAAGGTGAATTGGATGCCTGTGGTGCTTTGTTGTTTCACTAACATTGCAGGTCTAGGGCCAGTGGTTTAATCATAGGTTTACAGGATAGTGGTACGCAGTGTGACATCTAGGAAGGATCTCCTTCTGAGGGTTACAGTCATGGTTGATTCCCTATAGTCTTGTTTTGGAAGTCCTATTTAGTTTCCATTGTTTTGTTGGGTTGGGTTTTATTCTCTTTTGTTTTGCTTATGTCAAATCCGATGGCAAAAGCAGCTATTTCAAAGATAGCAAGATATATTATGCTAGCAATTTGGGAGTTAGTATTGGCTTGTTTTGAAGTCCTTTATTGCATCCATTGTTTTGTTTTTATTGTTTCTATTCTATTCTGTTCTGTTTGATTTTTACTATGTCCAAAGTTATCTGTGGCTATTTTGAAGACATCAAAAGGCATTATGCTAACTATCATTTATTTTGTAATGTTTTGAAATCCTGTATCTCTTATACTGGTTTATTATGATTGGTTTTATTTTGTTTTATCCTCCTTATAATAAAATTTGAAAAAAAAGATAATTGAACATGATCAAGTGGACAACCATCATTCTGACTCATGAGTGGCTCTGCATATGCAAATCAATAAATGATACAGCACATTAACCATAATAAAGGATAAAGGTCATGTGATCATCTCAGTAGATATGTAAAAGTGTGTAACAAAATATAACACACTACCATGATAACAACCCATCAACAAATGAATACAGAAAGAGTGCACCTCAAGTGATAGAGGCTACATATAACAAGTTGCAGTCAATGTTATATTCAATGATGAAAATCTGAAAGCTTTCTCTTTAAGATGAGAAATAAAGCAACAATGCCTCCCTTGCCACTTCTATTCAACACAGTACTAAAGCCCTAGCCAGAGCAAATATTCAAGAAAAATGAATAAAATGCATCCAACTTAGGAAAGATAAAAATCATGTTTGCAAATGGCATCATTCTGTATACAGAAAGTCCCTTGAAGACACCACCAAAACTCCGTTACACTAATAAGATATGTGCTAAAAAGAAATTAAGGAAACAATTACAAGTACATCATCAAAAAGAATGAAATAATTAGGAATGAATTTAATCAAAGAGGTGAAAAATCTACATACTGAAAATTATATAAATATTAATAAACTAAATTGAAGAAACAACTAAATAAAAAGATATTCCATGTTCATGTATGGGTAGAAATGATATATTTAAAATAGCCATACTAGTACCCAATTGCAAACTCCAGACTCAATGCAATCCCTTTGAAAATATCAATGGCATTTTCCAGAGGAGAAAAAACAACTTTAAAATTCATATGAAACTACAGAAGACTGCAAATAACCAAAACTATCATGAGAATAAAAAACAACTGGAGGTATCATACTTTCTGATTTCAAATTATATCACAAAGCCATAGTAGTTAAAACAGTATGGTACTGGCACAAAAATAAAGACATGAATCAATAGAATTTGGAGATAAACCACATAAATATAATCAACTAATCTTCAACAAAGTAACCAACAATTTACTAAAGAGAAGGTATTCAGAAAGGGAATAGCTGAGTTCAAAGTAATTTCTATTGTCAGATTTTTGAGGAATCTTCACACTGATTTCCATAGTGGTGTACTAGTTCACATTCCTACCAACAGTTTAGTAGGGTTCCTTTTTCCCCACAGCCTCACCAGCATGTTATGTGATTTCTTGAAAACAGCCATTTTTCTGCAGTAAGATAAAATCTGTATGCCCATGTTAGCAGCACAATTCATAATAGCTAATCTTAGAAGCAGCCTGTATGTTAGCACATGAATGGATAAAGAAAATGGAGTACTAACTGCTACAAAGAATGGTAAGTTTGAGTGACGTATAGGACAAGGAATGCACCTTGGAAACATGACGTTAAGTAAAATAAATCAGATGTGCAAGTTTAAATACTGCATAGTTTCTCTTATATGAGAAACCCAAAGTATACATAAATTAAAAAGCAAAATAAAAGATAATGGGAAACAGGAAGATAGACCTTTTGCAAATGGCAAGGGGACTGTTATGGTTTGTGTCTAGACATCCCCCAAAGCCTCATGCAGTCATGGAGACAGCTGAATCTAGAGTCTGTGATTCGATTCATTGTCTAGTGCTGGGATTATGGGTGTGAATGCTACACCCAGCCTAGAGGTAAATAGCCTGCATACAATATAAGGGGGGGAAAGAGACTTACTCGCTCACTGCTCCCCAATTTGCTGTTGTTACGCTTGCTGTTATCCTGCCACTGTGAACAGCTGCCCCTGTGCCACACCATCCTGCCTTGGAATCAGCTGATTGTGGATTGAAAACTCCACAAACTGTGAGCTAAATAAACCTTTCCTTCCCTAATTTTAGACGTCAAGTATTTTGTCTCAGCAACAAGAGAAAAGTAACCAAGACAGAGTTTGGGTGTTATGGTTTGTGTCTAGATGTTCCCGCAAAGCCTCATGCAGTCATGGAGGCAGCTGAATCTAGTCTGTGATTGGTTCATTGTCTAATGTTGGGATTATGCGTATGAGAGCTATACCCACTCTAGGTCAGGTGTGGCCTTCATACAATATAAGGGACAGAAAGAGTCTTCTCTCCCACTCCTTCCTTTTTGCTCTTGTTGCTTTTGCTGTTTTCTGCCACCATGAGCTGTTGCCCTCTGCCATGTGTCACCCTGCCGTGGACCCAGCCGATTATGGACTGAAACCTCCACAAACTGTGAGATAAATAAACCTTTTCTTCCCTAATTCTGGATGTCAGGTATTTCATTTCACCAATGAGAGAAAAGTAACCAAGACAGTTACCAAGAGATGAAAGGAGGGGAAAGGACAGAAAGGGAAAGAGAAGTAAAAAGAATTAAAATGTGTCATGTACATGTACCAATTCCCTACAATTAATGTAACTGCAACCATGTATTGTACTAATATTTTTTTTTAATTCACAAAAAGGAAAGGATAGTCTCTTCAGAAAATAGTGTTGGGAAAACTGGACATGTACACTGAAAGAATGAGGACAGACCCCTATCTTACACTATTCACAAAAATAAACTCAATGTACAACTGTAAATCTCCTAGAACAAAATATATGCAACACTGGTCTTAGCTATTGTTTCTAAAATAAAACACTAAAAGAAACTAAAGCAAAATTTTAGAAGTTTCTACAGCATAGCTAGCAATCAACAAAATGAAAAGACAACCTATGGAATGTGAGAAAATATTCACAAACCATATATTCAATAAGGGGTTAAACTCAAAATATATAAGGAACTCACATAGCTCATTAATAACAACAGTTAAATAATTGGACAAAGGACCTGAATATATAGTTTCCCAAAGACATAACAAATGCCCAATAAATAGATAAAAAAGTGCTCACCATCACTAATTATCTGGAAAATGCAGAAAGAAGGGAAAAGATTATATGTATATACATACAAAATATAAGACTATATGCATATATATGCATACGTATGTCTATATACATGTATATGTATATATATGTATGTACATAAAGATTATGTATATACAAGATAGATAACTATAGTAATAATCTCTGTTAGTTCAAAAAAAGAACAGTTTGTGCTCTCATTGTTTGATCATTTTTTCATGCCTATATCTTGTAGTCTGAACAACTACTTTGAAGACAATATGGAATATATTAACGAGTGTTAATCTCCTATTATTTTGTTTTGAAAGTCTGTATCATCATTTTTACTCTTTTATTTAAAAAAAAAAAAACTACGATGAGATATTACCCCACTTTTTTTAGGATGCAGTTACCAAACTTCAAAAGATTAACAGTCATTGGTGAGGAGAAAAGAGAACTCTGTTACACTCTGCTAGGAAGTTAATTTATACAGCTATTATAGAAAATAGTATGAGGATTCCTCAAAAAAACTAAAAGAATTACTATTCAGGAATCTTCTGAGTATATATCCAAAAGAAATTGCACTCCCATGTTTACTGCAGCATTATGCACAATAGCCAGAACATGAAAGTCCACTTAATGTCCACAGATGAAGAAAATGTGGTATATGTGTACAATAAAATATTATGCAGCTTTTGAAAAGGAAATCTTGCTATGTGCAATAACATGAATGAACCTGGAGGATATTACGCTACATAAAACAAGTCAAATCCTGAAACACCAGTATCATCCGTCTTCCACACTTGTGAATTCAAACAAGCACAAATAAACATCTTAAAAAATTGAGTCTGCACTAAACATACAGAATGACAACTATTTACATGGCACTGACACTGTATTAGGTGTTTCCTTCTTTCTGCTATGCAACTGGAAAGCGTCCCGGCCCAGCAGGCTGGGCTGCACCCGAGGAGCGCGCGCTTCCGGACAGCGCAGGCCCTCGGCCCGGGCGAAGACAGCTTTAAGATGCACGGGCTTGGGGAAAAGAGCCACGGGCTGGGGCGTCGCCCAGTGCCCGGAAGACCCAGACGCCCGGCCCCAGCTTCCCGCACCGCCGCAGGGCCGCACCACGCGGGGCTCCCAGCCCAGGCCCGGGTTGCGGGGGTGGAGCGCGGAGGCCGGGGCGCCGCAAACCCGCGGCGGGCGCACGCCTCCCTGCAGGGACCGGGGGTCTCCCCGAAACTGGGACGGGCGGCCTCCGCTCCGAAGCGCGCTCCCGAGCCAGCCGCGCGCGTGGCTGAGGACGGTCACTTACGTCCCCTCAGAAGAGACGCGCAGGGGGCGCGCGGCCTCGCACAGGCAGGGATGCAACGCATGCCCTGATTGGTTGTTCCAACAGCGCCCGGGATTGGCCGGTACCCGACAAGACCCCGCCCAGACATGCTCAGGCTCCGCCCCGGTCCTAACCCAATTTAAAGGGCCGGAGGGGTGCACAGTCTGCTCCGACCTGGAGTGGCCCTTCTGCACCTGTGTAGCACCCAGGACGGGTGTGTGTACCAGACCCGTTTTGTGTCCTTCCGCTTTCCCACTGTTCACCGAGACGAGGATCGCTGCAGGCTAGTGTTGACAGTTAACAAACCCGCCGAAGGCTCACAATCCTGAGAGCTGGTTTTGTGCAGCGCCTTGTGCTGAGGTCTTGCAGGACTCATCTCAACCCGGAGCCCTCTGAAGTAGGGATAGAGTTGCGTAACTCTGCAGGGTAGGTCCCTGCATGTGAGCGATGTCGGGTCTGGGGGCAGCCCTGCGTCCTCACTCTTCCAACAAGCCAGGTGCTACTTATCCCTGTTCTACAGATCACTGTTGGGGCACTTTTGCCTGTTTCCAGGACGAACAGCTGGAGGCAGCCACAGGGACAAGTCCAACCTGAGCTCTTCCCATTAAAAAGGCAAGTACCTAGGCAGAGAGAACTTGAGATTTGGAAGACAGCTAGTGGTCTTTGGTCCAAAAGCCTTGTTACCCTAGAAAGGAAACTGGGGCCCCGGAAAAGGAGCGACTTTCCACGAGCGCATGGGTTGTGACAGGTAAGACTTCTCCTCGGTAGGAACAATGAGTCTATTGGACTGGACTTACATGCCGGATATGTTAAGATTTCTGCTGTCTGGGTGACAGCCCCCAAATCAGCAGATGCAATGCTTTGGGGGCCACATTTGACTCAGGTCGCAGCTCTGACTCAGGTAGCAGGACTGATGACGGGCAGAGAAGCCAAGGGCACAAGATCAACTCACTGTCTGCGCCTCTCTGACAGAGATCATGGTCTGCGGTCATTTTCTTTCTTTGGCACCATGATTTTTCACCTTTTGATTTCTAAAAACGATCTAAAGAACTAGCTGCAGATGTGCAATCTGTTACTTAGCACAGTGGGGATCAGGCATACAACAGGGATAATGACATCAAGGCCTAGTCACCTCTACATTTCAGAGCATTATAAGGAGCAAATGAGATAAAAGATAAGAAAATGCTTTGCTAAGTGCTGATTGCACATAAGATGTTGTTTCCATGTCTTCCTTAGTGTACCCCGGAAATGGAATACGCTGGCCACCTTATGAACTATGGCAATGGTGTTCACCTTGGCTAGACATGAATTGGTGTGCATTTGCTGTCTGGCCTCTATGGTTGACTTTGTTTCTAGGCTTTTTTATGCATTTGGTTTTTTGGTTTCCTCTTCATCAATTAGCCTAGTAGCTTGAGCTCCAGCAGCTCTTTTGGAGAATGTAAGCACTTCAGTATTAAAAACCACACCTGACGAAATAATAAGGTAAGTGCACTTGAGTTCCTAACACCATGCACACCAGATCAAACCAACACCCAACTGCCCATTTCCAGACTTCCCCGTGAAAGAAAGAAACTGTCCTTTCATTCTATGTTTTCTGTCTCATGGCACCAGGCCTAATCATAACTGAACTATTTTTCTCAGGTCTTAGAACTTGTACAGCAACCATGTAAAGTGAGAGGAGAGATGCAGAAATAGGTCCAGTATAAATGAAACAGCCAAGCGGCCCAGGTGAGAATCTCACCTGTGGTCAATTCTCCATCTGTAAAGGACTAGGTAATAGTAGTGCAGACTTTGCAGGCCATACAGTCTCTGTTGCAAGTACTTAATTCTGCTTTGTAAAAGCATCCATAGAAAATAATAAATGAGTAAATATGACTATATTTCACTTAATTCACAAAAACCAGCAATGGACCCTTAGTTTTCCAGCCTCTGATTTATTCTATCCTGATTCTCCACAATAAAAGTATACCAGAAACACATTACAGAGGTGAGGGATTGTGACAAGAGGCACATTCACACTACTGGCCAACATCAAGGCAAGCGACAGTGCAGTTTGGAAGAAAAATTACTAATCTGATTGCCATAAGATCTGGGCTATTAGTTCATATCTGTCTTTGCTGAGGTTTGAATGTGTCCCCTCCCCCAAGTGCATGTATTGGAAACATAATCCCCAGTGCCACAGTAATGGGAGATGGTTTGGCCCTGAGGGGCCATGAGGCCTTGAGTTAATTGGTCCCACAAATGGGTTAATGATGAAATCTCAGGAGTGGGCTTATTACAACAGAGCAAGTGCTGTACATTGCCTCTCCCAGCCTCTCCTTTTCTACCATGGGTTCTTGCAGCAAAAAGCGCTCATCAGATACTCTTACCTCGATACTGAACTTCCCAGCCTTCAGAACAGTGAGAAATAAAGCTCTTTTCTTTGTAAGTTACCCGGGCTCTGTTGTTCTGGGCCTAGGCCACAGAACCCAGATCAATATCCTGAGCTACTTCCTCCCAGGAGCTCAGTCTCTCTTTCTCTCTCTCCTTCACTCTTCTAGCAAATAACAATGCAAACATTATCTATAGTTCCCTGATTTCCACTACAATAGGAAGACTAAAGGCTGATATATGTAATCATATTTTTGAAAAGCTATAAATATTATCCAACCATGTGTACATTGCTTCATGTCAGGCTGGGCGTTATATCCTCCAGTTCTCTGTGCTTACCCTTATTGTAGAACATAGCAAATTTGGCAAATATTAGTGCAGCTATCTATTTCCTTTCCTCCTCCCCACCTCCACCTAAAGAGTTATTGCCTTTCATTTAATTATTAGACTCAGTTATTTGGAAGTCTAGGCATCTCGCAAGGTTGTTGCTGGGCAGTGTGGGGAGCATGCCGTGTCACTGCACTAAGCACACCACATGTCACACCAGTAAAGTAGCACATCAGAGTTACACAAGACGGAAAGAGCTGGGTTGTGAAAGCCTGGTACCAGCTGAACTGGAACCTTGTGTAATTTCCTTCCTGTTCAAGGAGGCAGATCGGGGAACTTGTGCTCTCTCTGGTGATGTGTAGAGGCTCTCTGATTCTTTAACTGCATCCTCTGAAACTTCCACATTGGCAAGCTGCCCCCTCACCAGAAAAAAAAAAAAAGACATTTTCCCTGAGAGGTTTAGAACCATAGCACAGAAGTAGATATCATTATTCATTAATTCATGATTCATTTATTCATCCATACATTTATGTTTCCATTCACCTAACAAGGATATATTGAGCGCCTCCTCTTCTAGGCACTAGAGAAAAAGTGCTGAAATGAGCAGACATTGTCCCTGTTCATATGGTACTTACAATCAGCAATAGACATGAAAGAAAGAAACCCACAAACTGGAAGGAGAGAATTTTCCCACCTTTACACAAACCATGCCTCCTCCCACTGGGCATCCCTGTCTCATCATTCTTTCTTACTGGATTCAAATTCTACCATCAGCTCCTAGTTGAAACTCTACTTCCATTGTAAAATTCCCCTTCTTATCTGAAGCTTCAGCAAATCTCTCTTCTTCTAAATTCCTGTAGCTATAGACAAATATTACTCACCTTGTGGTGAACCTAGGGTACCTACTATAGTCATGATAATTATTCTTTTTGCCTGCTTACATGATACCTTTACACTCCTGTGGGCATCACAAGACCATTTGAATGACACAGGCCGGTGTTCTTCTGCCACTTGACTGATGACTGAGCTGGAGAGGTTTCTGACCCCACTTGAACCTTCGTTTCACCTCAGAGAATACTTGACATACTATCTTTAAACACTTGCCACGGTGGTAAACAGGTAGTGCTCAGTACCGTGTGTGTGCATGTGTGCGTGTGTGCGTGTGTGTGTGTGTGTGTGTGTGTGTTTATGTTTTGCTGAGATTAAACCCAAGCCTTTTTTTTTTTTTTTTTTTGGTCTTTTTTTGAGACAGGGTCTAACTATGCAGTTCAGGCTGGCCTTGAGCTCACTTTATAACCCAGGCTGGTCTCTAACTTACTATGATCCTCCTGCCTAAACCTCCCGAGTGCTGGGATTACAGGCATGAGCCACCATGCCCAGCTCTAAACTCAGACCCTTTTTATTTTGTATTTTGAGACAGAGTCTCACTAAATTTCCCAGACAGGACTCAAACTTGAGCTCCTACTGCCTCAGTCTCCATCAGTGCTGGGTTTACGATGTTCTTTTTCTTCTCACCAATTCAGTTTCATAGGTTGGAAGCCTGGGGGTGGGAAAGGCAAGAATCCTGCCATCTACTTTGTAATCTTAGCAACTAGCAGAGTGCTCTGAAGTAGCAAGTGGTTAATTAACAGTACATAATTATGGTGGTAACCAACCTTACCCGCCTGGTAAGTTCCTCATTATTATTCAGTTTTTTTTCCTTTCCTTCATCTTTCTTTTTCCTTTCACAATTTAGATTCTTTAAGCCTCCCTTAAACTTGACACTCTGGCAGGAATAGGTGACAATGCATTACACACACTCACTCTCTTCTAAATCCACACCATCGTATCAGGACAAAAATAGAGAACTAAAAGATGACCAAGAGCCCCACTCTTTCCTCTCTACAGGATGCCATTAGTTCATTTGCAAAGTCCCCAAAAGTGTTCTGGCTTACTTACTTGTCACTTATTCCTTGCCCTCCACTTACCTACCTGATTTCGTTTATCTCTTCACCCAACAAATATCTACTGAGTACTGAGTACTTCCTGCTAAGTGTTAGACCAGAGATGAGTGCTACACAAAAAAACATGAATAAAGTTCTGTGGGTCCCCTGAAGCTGGTAGAAGAAAAGAAGGAAGAGAATACGAAAGGGGAAGAAAGTCTGCACTAACTTTGGCTGGGTGTTGAGCTCTGGATCTTCTCATTCTTCCCACCCCACTATGTCAGTGGGTGGGGATTATTATTGAAGAAACAGAGGCTTGCAAAGTTTGAGCAGATTGCCCAAGGTCATTTTACACAAGACACTACAAGTCAAATTGCTGAAGAGGGAGTTTCTGCTGAGAAGTTGAGGTGGACAGCTCGTACTGGACATGGAGGCTTTGAATGAATGTAAATCCTAATAATCCTACTGGCTTTGATCTATGACACTGATTTTCTCCTCTAGGTTTGAACTGCTGTCTCTCTCCCAAGTCCGTACCCTCACCTGGAATCATCTAAACTAGTTCAACACCATCTATATTTCCTCCCCTAATACCACCTGATCACAACCCCATAGACTCTTGCTATGACTCATTTTAATAAAAGTGCAAACTATGTGATGAGCCTTGAAGACAATATGCAGTGCTAACCCCGACACTTGCTTTTTGTAGTGAAGCAGCAGGTAAAAGAAGTGGGTTAAGGCCATGACCTAATGACAAGGCAGAACTCTGGCTTGGGCTTGTGAAAGGAGGTGAACAAGGCCTGCTGGAAATGCAGGCTCCAGGCTTTGGGGCTAAACCGAAACAGAAGCCATCTGGAGCCCTTGCAACACATGGACTGGGTAATGCTTTTGTCATGAAATCCTCTGGAAACATTCTATTTCCAAATGGTGATTTTTCAGACTGGATTCTATGGGAAGGGGCTGCTCAGCAAAGAAAATACTGAATGTATTTCCCACCACTCTCACTGTCACTCATCACCAAACCACTCCCCTCTTGGAGAATCAGTAAAATCTGGGAAGGGCTTTGGGTTGAGGCCTTTATTCTGGTGAACCACCATCTTGGCTGGATTTATTACCCCTTTGTTCTCCACAACTGTACATATGTCTTAGTGTCTTTATTCTCATTATGGATTGCACTGGAAGTGGTGGACTGGAATTAACTCACTAGAATTCCAATAACTTCTCCATGGGATTATAAATATAAACCTTCCTGGACCGCGACCAGGGTGGGAAAGGATTCTTTGTACACACTCATAACTTAAGTGGAGAATGATTTCTTTTGGCTCACACAGTCAGCTCATCCTGAGGTAGACGGCACAGTACAGGGAGTGGTGGGGAAGAAGCCACTTGGACCATGATGGTGTGAGAGCAGAGGCAAAGCAAGTGAAGGGAGGGTCTGGAAGGGACATGGAACCTTCCGCATCGGACCCACAGAGACCTCGTGTTCTGACCAGGCCCCGCCTTCTAGAGACAAGTAAACTAGGATGCCCCTATAATCCAGTCTGTCCGAGAATCCCACCTGTGAATCCATGAGGCCTTACAGGGGCATCTGAATGCAAACCATAACACAAACACATACAGCCGCACAAATGTATTCACACATGCACATATGCACAAGCACATGCACATATTTTCACAAACACATGTAGACACATACACTTGCAAATGAACTTGTCTGATTTTTTTTACTATCACAAACACTGGAGGCTGGGTACTTTATAAAGAACTAGCTATGGCACAGCATGACAGAGAAGCACAAAGAGAAACAGCTGCATGTAGAAAAGGGAGAAGTATATATGTGGCCTTGTTTTCTAACAATCTGCTCTTGAAGGTCTAACTCTATGGGTCCAACATTAATCCCATCTGGGACAGCATCTCCCATGACCTCATCACCTCCCACTCTGCCTCACCTCATAAGGGCTCACCACCTCTCAACAGCACATGGGACCAAGCTTCCAACACATGAACCCCTGGAGGATACACTCATGGCACATCCAAATCATAGCAATAGAACATACACACCAACTCACATTCTCCATGGTACTTCACAATCATACACAGATTCAAACTAAGCCATGATGCAGCACACAGAGATGTAGACATAGACACAAATATAGTGACACAAATATGTGCGCACACTGACACACAAACCACACAAATACAGGTATGCCCACATACACATATATGCACACATATACACACACATATATACTTCACATGTAGTCTCACGCTCACTTATATACCACACACATAAAAAAAGAAACACACACACTTACATTTAGCATATATATACTTAAACGTAGAGACCGGTTACATATGTATACCAAAAAATCCCAGATATACACACATACATATACACAGATACATGCACATACACATTTAACCAGAAAAATTCTACTTTTATCAATTTTTTATGACAGCATCTATTAAAATTTTTATTTAATGAATAAGAATTACGATTTAACACTGCTACATAACAGATAAAACCAAGAATGTATTGGACTATATATTCTCAAATATTTGCAAATATTTTTCTCTCTCCTATTTCCTTTACTTCCAAAAAGCCTCTGGAGATTTGGAGAATGCTATGAGGACTGAGGAAGGGTTTATTATTAAGGACTATACTGCACAAAATATTTTAGATTGTAAGAAATAAAAATATAATTAAAAATTGCTTAAACAAATGGGCAATTTATTGGCTCATAAAACTGAGTAACAGCAGAAGAGTGAGATTCAGGAAACACTCGATCTGGAGAGTTTAATGTCTTTGTGTATCTTTTATTTTCCATTTTAAATCTTTTAATGCCTGTGTTGACTTCAAGTAGGACTATTCTGTATGATAGCAAATGTGACAAATAATTGCTTTAGCAATTGTCCTCTTCCTGATGCCCTTATAAATCTTGGTGTAGTACAGTCATAGAATGAAATATAGTCTATTCAGAAAAAGTAATGAAATACTGATAATACAATAAAAATTGCTAGGGATGACTCTCAGAGAATATACTAAATGAAAGTAGTTGGTATAAATGAATACAGACTATGTGACTACATTTTTTGTGAAGTTCTAAGCCAACAAAATTAAAAATAATTATGATTAAAAGATATCACCCAGCATGAACCTAGGAGGATGGGTAGAGTCAAATTGTGAAGGGACATAGGAAAACTTTCTGGATGACAGAAATGTTCAAAAGCTTGATAGATTTGTGGGTTACATGAATGTATCCCTCTGTAATTATACATTTTATTATGTGTAAATTTTACATAAAATGAAAAAACTATTAAAGACAAAGAAGGATTAACTGAGTTGGAGGTGCTCAACTACGACTGACTGGAGAACATCGTGGGTTTCTAAGTAGAGTAACAGGAGGCTGGAATGTTGCCACTGCTGTACACTCTTCTGAAATAACGCTTTCACCGCAGGGCTCAGAGGAGCAGGAGGAAGGGGACACAGCACCAAGGCAGGTCAGCCTGGTCAGTGTCCTTGGGTAATCTAAGTAACAGTCATTCTCTGCACTTCATTTTCCTATCCAAGAAGTGAGAGAATTTAATATCATACCTTCAAACATTTAAAATTGACCTATGTCGCAAACCTGTTATGACAAAGCAAGAGATAGAACACAAGGTCCGAAAATATAAAATCCTCAGAACTTCCCTATTACCATACTTTATGTTTTCTAAGAGGCACATTTTTATTCTTTTTAAATTTAGTAATTACTAGTGTTATTAATTTTTCAGGATAATGGCATTTCTATACATGCAGCAATGTACTTTGATCACATTCTCCTTCCCAAATCCCATTTTACCCTTTCCCTTGTCCTCTTCCCTTTTCCTAATAGTACCCTTTTCTCTTCTCATATCATCTTATTGCTTTCTACATTCCACAAATGAAAAAACTAAGACACACATCCTTGGGTAACATCTACCATCACTGCTATCAGAGGACGTCATCTGATCAGTAACTTGCCAAGGTTAAGCAATATCATAGTTGCATTCCCTGCTTGCATATTCTTGGTTCTAATTCCTGTCCAAAGTGGTAGACAGCTACAGTCACCGATGTTGGAGTCAATCAACTACTGATGGACCTCTGGAAGGACTAATGTGAGTTTTAAAGGTTGTCTGGGAAACTTTTGCTGGTATCTCCTTGTAAAACCTAAAAAGCTAGCACCAGCATCAAAATTTATCAATCAGGCTCTTTCCCCTCTGAGAACAATCTATCTCCCTACTTCCTATTATTCATCCTTTGTTTTGCTCTTTATTTTTACTATGAGTTTCTCACATAAGAGAAACAATGTGACATTTAATTTTATGTGTCTGATTTTTTCACTTAACATTACAGCCTCAAGGTGCGTTCGTTTTCCTATTAATTACTCAGAGATGGAGAGAGAGAGAGGAGGGTAGAAAAGGATAAGAGCAAAAAGGAATTGGGATGTGTTATGCACATGCACCAACTCTACACAGGAATGTAAACATTGTGTACTACAAACATGTACAAAAAAGGAAGAGGATCAAGGGATGGGTGGAGGAGAGAGAGAAGAAAGGGAAAAGGGATAAAAAGATGAATCAAAATGTGCTATGTGCATGTACCAACTTCCCACAAGGAATGTAATATCATGTACTACAACATGTACTAATAAACTAAAAACAAATTTTTAGAAACTCCAATAAATAAAAGAGTTATGAATTGGTATCAGTGGCTTGATAGAAATTTCCCAAGACAATAATCATCATTATTTTTTTAAATGCTAGATTCCTCCATTACCTTCACAGTCCCATTCATAATGTTGTATGGAAAAATATAGCAATTGAGTTGAAAAGTATTCAGGAAAGGTGGGCAATTTAAAATGTAAAGAAGTCTTAACAATACCTTAACCAATGTATCTGGCTTCTGTTTTCCTTTTTACATGTACACAAGAGCAGTACGTGAT
>RJWM01003048.1:94120-118640 GCA_004363535.1 Dasyprocta punctata | reverse complement strand
TAAGAAGTAGTGTTTGCTTTTACTCCAATCAGCAGAGATATTTTCATATAGATGCACACAGATATACATGAAGACCTTGACGAAAATCAGTATGATATTTTAATATAATTTAGTTAATACTAAAAATAAAATCCTTTTTTTCCATATTTCATTCTGGTACAATTTCCTGTCTTGAAGAAAGATGGAAACTTTTTCCTTGGAAGAAATATAGTTAGAATTTCCTGTAATACTGAATTAGCTCCAGTCAAAATGAACTATTTTACACTGCCATTTATTACTCATTTACCAAAAATACTTTGTTCTGGGTTTAATATTTTCTTAATACTTTTAACTTTTCAAACCACTTTCTCATCAAGTATCTCTTTTACAAAAAGCCAGAATTGGGCTACCCAAATACCTAACATTTTTTAGGCGACAGTGGCAAATGCCATTTGTTTATAATGATAGTGTTTTCCTTCCCACTTAAAAAATTTTTTCAGTAAAAAATTTACTTCAAAATTTCATAAAACCCACCCAGACAACCTCAGCAACTGAGGGGAGCGTCGGCTACCCTTCTCTCTCAGCCAAAGTACCTCAGTAGCCCACAGACCTTCATTGATCCCTTCCACCACCTGCAGTACCTAGGTAGGCTGGTGGGAGCCCCAGCAGCCCCTCCCCATACACAGAGGACCTCAGCAGTCAGTGACAGTGTAGTTAATTTCCCCCTCAAGTAGAGGAGCTCGGTGGCTCAACAGCAGCCTCAAAGAACCCTTCCGCCAGCTGTGGGACCTTGGTGAGAAGGCAAGAGTGTGGGTGAGTCGTTATTCCACACAGAGTACCCCAGGTGGGTTGGTGAGAGCACTGACAAGGCCTTCCCCCACCTGGAGGAACCCAAAAAGACCTATGAGACTCCTAGTGACACAGTAGGGGTCTGGCTGGGGTGCACACTTTAGACAGGTAGATCTGGTGGCCTGTAACAGCCTGAAGCTGCAGTAACAATAGGAGCTAAGGTTTGGCTTACATCACTACTCCTAGGCTAGTCAGTTTAGGGAGAATGTAGGACTCATTCAACAGGCCCTGCAGAAGGAATTCAGATGACTGGCCTCTCTCCTACACTGTAAGACATAGCAACTGTGAAAATGTCAGCCACACAGTAGGACCCTAAGACACACACAATGGACAGTTGAGACAAGCAAGATTGAAAAGACCAAAATATTAATCCAAGAGGTAAAAATGACAAAGCAAAAAAGCAAAATGCAGTCTCAAATGCCCAGTCCATCAGGAACAAGCACAGGAGACAGAAACAGAGGACATTAGAAGTCATACACCTGAAATTTCTGAAAAGCAAGTGAAGTAAAGAAACAAATTCATGAGGCTGTAGAGGAAATCATTTTAGAAATAATCTCTCAGGAAAAGGAAGAAATGACAACCTCAATAAAGGAATTGCTCAGCATAGCTAGAGAAGACATAGATAAAAAAAAGTACAGGAGCATGGGAAAATGAGAAACCTTGAATGAACAGTATAGGTAAGAAATAGAACACATGAAACAAATTTAAAGGGATAGCCAGGAAATGAAAAATTCCATTTGAAGCTGGCAAAACTGCTTGAATGGAACTGAAGATAGACTTTCAGATCTTGAAGACAGGATTGCAGCTAGTGATTATGAAAGGAAAGAACTTTTAACAATAAAACAGGGGATCATGAATTAACAGTTTGACAGCTTCAAGACGATGCAAAGAAAAACAATATAAGCTGATTAGGTGTCAATGAAAATGCAGCAGTCAATGCAAAAGACATAAAAAATCTATTAGCAGAAATAATAGCAGAAAAGTTTCCAAGCATGGGAAAAGAATAATATACACAAATAAATGAATCATATAGAACACAAAAAAGTCATAACCACAATAAATCTATACCCAGACATGTAATAATCAAGATCCCATAAATTCAGCATAAAAATAGAATACTAAAGGTTGTTAGAGAAAAGACACAACTCATGTATCAAGGAAAGCCCAGTAGAATCATGGCAGACTTTTCAATACAAACCCTTAAGTCAAGATAAGCTTGGAGTGAAGTATTCAAGCCCTGAAAGGAAACAACTTTCAACCCAGATTGATGTACCCTGAAAAACTTTCTTTGAAAATTAATAGAGAAATAAGATACTTCAATGACAAAGAACAACTGAAGAAATCCATGTCCATCAAAACAACCCTAGAGGGAATACTGAAAGACATACTAGATATAGACAAAAATAACTACAATTCCCAGAACAACAGAAATAAACCACCAGCAGGGCAAGCAATTAAATAAGGGGTAAAAGCAAGGAACCAACAATAGCAAAACATGACAAAGTTAAGCCAGTACGTACAAGAAACAGAAACCAACAATATGCTATATACAAGAAACATATCTGACTCGAAAGGAAGCTCATAGACTAAAAGTCAAAAGATGGAAAATAATATTCCATGGATAGGCACCCAGGGTAGCTATTCTGTTTGCAGACAATGTGAACTTCAAACCAAAAATGATCACAAGAGATAAATAAGGTCATTAAATACTTGTTAGGGAAAACCTCAAGAGGAAGAGCTAACAATCGTAAATATATATGCACCAAATACAGGAGCACCCAACTATATAAGACGAATGCTAATAGATATGAAAAACCAAATATGCAATAACATAATTGTAACAGGGGATCTTAATACCCCATTGTCACAAAGAGATAGATCAAGTAGACAAAAAGTTGGCAAAGAAACAACAGAACTGAATCAAACCTGTGAACAAATGGATTTAGTAGATGTTTACAGAGTGTCCCACCCAACAACATCAGAATACACATTCTTCTTATCTGCACATGGGATGCTCTCTAAAAAAGATCATGTATTAGCCCATAGAATATGCTTAAGTAAATTCAAAGAGATTGAAATTATCCCACACATATTATGTGACCATAGTGCACTGAAATTGGAAATTAATGGCAAAAGAACTGCAAAACCTACAGGAACACATGGAAATTAAGTAACACCCTCCTGAACAGCCAATAAGTTACAAATAAAATTAAAGAAGAAATTAAGCAATATCTACAATTCAATGAAAATGCAGATACAACATACCGAAACCTG
The DNA here is from genome assembly GCA_004363535.1 of Dasyprocta punctata. Classification (NCBI taxonomy): domain Eukaryota; kingdom Metazoa; phylum Chordata; class Mammalia; order Rodentia; family Dasyproctidae; genus Dasyprocta; species Dasyprocta punctata. The sequence goes on along the minus strand of RJWM01003048.1, from coordinate 115,538 downwards.
TGGGGTGCAATGAAAATGGTCCTAAGAGGGAAATACATAGCAACAAATTGTCAATCAGGAAAACAGAACGAGCACAAATAAACAACCTAATGCTACACCTCAAGCTTCTAGAAAAAGAAGAGCAAATCAAGCCCAAAGCTCATAGAAGGGAAGAAAAATATAAAGATCAGAGGAGAAATTAATGCAATTGAGACTAAGAAAACAATACAAAGAATTAATGAATCAAAGAGTTGGTTCTTCGAAAGAATAAACAAAGTTGATAAACCCCTAGCCAACCTTATCAAGAAAAAGAAAGAAAAATAACTCAAATTCATGCTATAAGGAATGAAAAAGTGAAATTACTACAGATCCTGTGGAAATTCAGAAGATCAGGAATACCTACTTTCAAAATCTTTCCTCACATAGGCTGGAAAACACAGAAGAAATGGACAGATCCTGAGAAACATATGAATTACGAAAGCTGAATCAAGAAGATATAAAAATTTTGAATAATACAATATCAGTTACTGAAATTGAAAACATAATTAAAACTTACCAACAAAGAAAATCCCAGGTCCTGACAAATTCTCAGCTGAATTCTCCAAGAAATTTAGAGAAGATTTAATGCCAATACTCCTCAAACTCTTTAATGAAATTGAAGGGGAAGCAATTCTCCCTAATTCATTCCTGGAGGCAAGTATTACTCTCATACCCAAACCAGAGAAACATCCAGTCAAAAAGGAGAACTATAGGCCAATTTCTTCAATTAACACCAATGCAAAAATTCACAATAATATACTAGCAAATAGAATGCAGCAACTCATCAAGATTATACAACATGACCAAGAGGGATTCATCCCAGGAATGCAGGATGGTTCAACATATGCAAATCAATGAATGTAATATACCACATCAACAGAGCCAAAGACAAAATTCACATGATCATCTCAATAGACACAGAAAATTCTTTTGAAAAAGTCCAAAACTTGTTCATGATAAAAACTCCACAGAAAATCAAAATAGATGGTCTCTACCTCAATCTGATAACAGCCATCTGTGACAAACCAACAGCCAACAACATACTACATGGACAAAAACTGAAAGCCTTCACTCTAAAATCAGGAACAAGACAAGGATGACTGCTATCACCACTCCCACTCAGTATAGTTCTGGAAACGTTAGCCACAGCAATTAGACAAGAGAGATAAATAAAAGGAATAAAGATAGGAAAGGAAGAAGTTAAATTATCACTAGTTGCAGATGACAGGATACTCTACACAGAAGACCCCAAAATCTCCATCAAAAGACTACTAGAGTTAATAAATAAATTAAGCAGTGTAGCTAAATGCAAAGTCAACACACAAAAATCAATAGCATTCCTGTACACAAACAACAAACTCACTGAGTGAAATTATGGAAATAACACCTTTCACAATAGCATCCAAAAAATGAAATATTCAGGAATCAACCTAACAAAGTGTATAAAAGACCTATACGTTGAAAACTGTAGTACTCTATAAAAGGAGATTGAAGAGGATGTCAGAAAATGGAAAGCTAACCCTTGCTCTTGGACAGGAAGAACAAATATGGTAAAAATGGCCATACTCCCAAAACTGTTATGCAGATTTAATGCAATCTCAATCAAAATACCATTAACATACCTCACAGATCTAGAGAAAACATTCCTAAAATTAATTTGGAAATAGAAGAGATCAAGAAGAGAAAAGGCATTCCTGGGTAACAAAGGCAAGGCAAGCAGCATCACAATTCCTGACTTTAAATTATACTATAAAGCTACTGTGATAAAATCAACATGGTACTGGCAAAAAAAAAACCAGACTTGAGGATCAATGGAACAGATTAGAAGATGCAGACACAACTACAAAGACACTTAGCCACCTTATATTTGATAAAGGGGCTAAACATGCTCACTGGAATAGAGATACCCTCTTTAATAATTGGTGCTAGAAAAATTGGCTTTCCACATGCCTAAGACTGAAACTAGACCCGTTTCTATCACCATGCACTAAAGTCAAAATGGATCAAAAATCTAAATATTAAAATAGAAACACTAAATCTACTAGGAGACAAGGCAGGTAGAAATTTTGAAGACACAGGGGTAGGCAAAGAGTTCATGAACTAAATGCAAACCACAAAGGAAGTACTTCAAAGAATCAACAACTGGGATCTCTTCTTATTAAAAAGCCTTTGCACTTCAAAAGAAATCACCAACAGAGTGAAAAGAAAACCCACAGAATAGGAAAGAACTTTAAGCAATTGTCCCTCAGACAAAGGATCTATATCTAGAACATATAAAGAATTGAAAAACATCAGCCCCCCCAAATTCAAAGACCCGATCCAAAAATGGGCATCTGAGATGAACATGCACTTCTCAGATGAAAAATACAATTGGCAGATAATACATAAAGAAATGTTTAACAACACTGTTCCTTTGAGAAATGCAAATTAAACCAACATTGAGATCCCATCTCACTCCAGAAAGAATGGCTGCCATTAAGGAATCAACCAATAACAAATGTTGATGGGGCTGTGGGGAAAAAGGAATCCTTCTTCACTGTTGGTCAGAGTGTAGACTGGTATAGCCACTGTGGAAATCAGTGTGGAGATTCCTCAAAATCTAGGAATGAAACTCCCTTTCAATCCAACTATTCCCCTTCTGGGTATTTTCCCAGAAAAATTGAAAACATCATGCCACAGCAATATATGTGCACCCAGGTTTATAGCAGCACAATCTGTAATAGCTAAATTTTGGAAACAACTCAAATGCCCATCAACCACAGAATGGATTAAAAAGATGTGGTATTTTTATACAATGGAATATTACTCAGCTATAAGGAAGGAAAATCTTGAGTCTTTTATAGGTAAGTGGAGGCAACGTGAGACCATATACACACATGAAATAAATCGAACTCACATTTCTAAGTATCATATTTTCTCTGTAGTGTAAAAAAAAAACTGAAAGAGTAAGAAGATCCAAAATGTACAATAGATATTGTGATAATGAATAAGAAAGAAAGTGCTTAAAAGGAAAGAACAAGTGGGATAAGGGAAAGGAGAGAAGGAAGAAGGGAGAAGATTATATGTATATAGGTTTATACATATATATATTGTGTATGTGTATATATATATATATATATATATATAGGTTACATAATTATACCACTAATCTCTGTTAGTTCATCAAAAAGAACAGTTTGTGCTGTCATTGTTCGATCATTTTTTATGTCTAGATCTTGTAACCTGAACAACTACTTCTAAAATAACAATATGTAATATTTTAACTAGTATTAATTTCCTACTATTTTATTTGAAATTTTGTATCATGTTTATCCTTTTATCTGTTTTGTTTTTAAAATAAAAAATTCATAAAAGGCTCCTTTAATACCATATCGTGACAATAGACATGTCTATGCAAAGCTATGAGCCTCCATTACCATTTTATTATGATTATGATGTGAATGCAAATTTCTAAAAAGCTCTATCCAACTGTAATTTCAAGGCAGTTTCATTGCATTAAGAAACAAAACAGTCAACATAACATTGCAAAAATTTGGGGGTTTTGACAGAAAGCCATAAAACAAAGGAATGTGCCAAATCAAGTCAACCTAAAATTTGGCTCCCCTTTGAGTGGGTAGTATTTGCGAAGTTGGTGATTCTAAATATAGAGATCAGTGGGCGATGCAAACGGAGCCCGGAGAACACTGCACAACTGACCCGAATTAATTAATGCGCCATCCAGTCACCCTTTGCATCTCTGGATCTGGTTCTTACGCTGACATGCAGCCCTTTACTCCTGCCCAGCTACCGAAGCCCCAGGGAGTGGTGCTGGCTGGCATCCCATTCTCTACATTAATATTTTTTTTCAACCCTGTATATTTATGGGGTTCTTAAATACTATCTTTTCCTATTTACCATATGTCAAATTCTACATGAACTGATAAAAACATGCAAAGGCCTTATCACTCTGATCTTCTAAAATAGACTTTTCTCCTTCCTCCTTCCCATACTTCATCAAGCCCCTAGCTACTAATTACTAAAACCTAAAATGCTCATCTGACTGAATTGTATTATATGTCCATTTTTAAAGACCGCAGTTCAATTACCCACACTGATGTGGGCACCCAGGGAAAAAGTCTCCATTGGTATTTTTCCATTATGCAGCCACTCAGCTCTGGGACATTTCAGCACAAAGATGATTTCCCCTTTGAATCGAGTGCGCTCTCTTTAAGGCCAGTGAACACCCTCCTTGCTCCTGAGACTGCTGCCTGTATTGTCACCGCAGCACCAGCCGCCCTCATCAGAGCCTGCTGTGATGTGCCTAACTCCTCACTCCAGGGAGTGCTTCCCTGCTTGATGCTGGTAGCAGATTAAAGCTGTTCTAATTTTCCATCCAAGCCAAATAGATGCATCAGCAAGCTGTTTGATTGTCTCCGGATCAACACAGTGTGCCATCCTCCTGCTTTTCCAGAGCACCACCACAGTTAGCATATCGGGAACATTTGCAAGTGAAATCATATGGGAGGAGGGAGGAGGGAAGAAGTGGAAGACAGGGGAATAAGAAGGCCACTCCCAAATCCAAATGCTGATTCTTGCTGAAGTGCCCACGAACTTCCAAAGACACTTTCCCAAATGCCATGAAACAAACAGCTGATCCGCAGCAAGAACATCACTCATTGAGAGAGTAAGAAAGAGGGAAGATCATCTCTCTCTACTCAGAGAAAAGCAATCTGCCACGCTGTGTTCTATACAAGAGATTCTGACCCAATGCACAGAGAAAAGAGGAGTTGTGAGGTAATTTGGTGGTCACAGGATGGAAGAATTCGAAGCTTGTTTTTTCTTATTGGACCACAAGTCACTACAGATGCTATGCTAGCCTGAGATTTGGAGTTCAAGTCCAGTTTCAACTTATCTCCCTCACCCTTACCCAAAAAAGCATGATAGAATTATCAAAGATAGGGGTCATCTACACGAATGAGAAGAAGTGCCCATTGAGACATAAAAACTTGATAGATATGGAGAAAAAACTAAGGACCAACCTAGAAAATACAAAAAGCCAAGTAAAATTTCAATCAACAGACATAAAAGGGGTATACTTGCAACTCATAGTGAGGAAGCAAGAGATGAGGGAAAATAATTATATGCTTTCTAGAACTAGATTTTATCATCATTGTGTTAACAATTTATAACAAAAGCCCAGGTGCACACAGCATTCTGCTGAATGTAGCTAAGAGCAAGAGGTACAGTTACCCTTTATTTTTTACAAGAGCCAGAAAAAGAACATATGAAAATACTGTGAAAAAAAAAACCACATAAAATCATTGATTTGGGAGCCTCTGATGATGAAACTTTGCTTATTCATATGCATTATGAACTCCTAAACAAGATGTGAGAACAAATTTTTAAAAAGAGATTCTATTTATAAATTTCATACCCAAATAAACAAATGTGATATTATTCTATAATGGAAAGCAATTAGTATATAACACTCTGAGTGGGTAGAATTATTCCCACTCACCAAATATTATGGGATCCTAATCCCAGATACCAAGAAGTCATGATGGATTGGAGTACGGCAGATAGTGGAATACTTGTAGACACACAGATGCAGACAGAAGGTGGTTGTGGTGACAGAGGCAGAGATGGGAGGGATGTGACACAAGCCAAACGATGCCCAGGACAGCTGCAAGCCCAGGACAGCCAGAAGAGACACGTCAGACTCTCTCTAGAGTCTACGGAATGATCATGGTCCTGAGTCAAACTTTTGCTTCAGAATTTTGGTCTTCAAAACTGTGAAAGAATGAATTGTTTTAAGTCACCCCAGCTATGGTACTTTGTTAATGGTGACCCTAGGAAATTAATACATGCAATAAAATCAGATCTGCACCTCTGCAGATTTAGCCCATGCATGTAAAGTGTATGTCAGCTCTTAGATATTTTAGATTAAGAAACTATATTCCAGTTCAAATAATGACATTTTCCGTAACAGGTTAGCTTTGACTTCCTCCTCCCATAAGCCCCCTTCACCGCCCATGTGTCCACTTCTGAAGTGGGGAAAGGCCACCAGTGAACCATCGCCGTGTTGTGCTGGGTTGGGTTTCTCCTGCTGTGGCCACAGCACTCTCCTCAGAGCCTCCGCTCTGGTTTCTGCCCCTTATAATCCTACCTTACAGTTCCACCCTTATTAGCGCCTGTTTAATTCCTCCCATCTAGTTGCCAACACTAGCAAAAGTGTAGTGAAATTAAATTCTCTCAAATTCTAGCAAAATAGAAACCTGCCCTTTCCTGCAAAGTAATAAGGTGAAACAAGATCTTTAAATACATTCATGATCTTGGGCACCATAATTTTATTTTTAAGAATTTTACCAGAAGGAATCAACTGTCTCTAAAGATGTTCGTTTCAATGCTCTGTATCTACTTCATGTGTCGTTGACCTATGTCCTCAACGTGCTCTTGTAGAGGCCACTGCCGCACAAAGTCTGCTATTTTGGGAGACCCTAGGAACATCTCCAGCTTGCTTATGAACACGCTGGTCGATCATTCATAAGTGTCTACATGTTTTCTTCTTCTCTTGACTTTTCTTTAAGGCACTTCCCAGGAATCAAGGTGTTTACACCACTTCCTCAGATGCTGAAGTTTCTCCCAGGATGTAATAGTTTGTTCATTGCTTTGACACAATACCCAACACTCATAACACAAAGAATGAAAGATTTAATTTAACCTATGGTTTAAGAAATTCCATCCAAGATCTGCTGACTCCAAGACAGAAGTATCACAGTGAAAGGACGCGGTGAAAGAAACTGCTCACCTCGGGGCAGTCAGGAAGCATAGAGAGAAGCTAAGGAGGCTTCCAAGAGCAAGAATGTGCCCCAGGGACACGCCTCTTCCTGCCTCCTAGTAGCACATTTAGCTGTGAACTCATCAATGGATCAGTCCCGTCATCCCACAAATCCCCACCTCTGAACACATGAGACTTTTGGGGGACATTTAAGATCTAAACCATAACACATCATTATGGTCACCATGCCAGGTCTTCTGCTTCAGGTGGGCTTGGCGTGTGGATGAGGAACTGTGTTCATTGCTGCCATTTCCAGGATGAAGGACACTTGTGTAAAATCGCCCCATGGGATCAATCTCACAGGGATGCTGAAGAGAGGTAGGCAGACCTCATCCTACAGGACTTGGATTATATTCCACTGTCAGAGGCTGACAAGGCTCCCGCTGAAGCACTTCCTCGGGGTTCTGGTACATTGTCCTCTTGCATAACACACAGGCACCAATGCACGGCAGACAAGAGGACCAGCAGAGTGGTAGATTCCAGCCTGCAGCAGAACCTTCCTCCTTCCCCAGAACTCCAGCTTGACACTGGATCCAAGTGAACTTGGTCTGATCCATGGAACAGACAAGGCTGAAAGTCTTTCCAGGACATTCCACACACTTGTAAAAGCCAAAGATAGTGTGGCAGAAAGTAGGTCAATTAAAGTCATGCAATGGAACAGCATGTACCAGTAAGTGGTACCTATTATTTAAGAAATGAAAAAACTGTTCCTGCTGTAATATGTGAAAAAAAGGTTCAGAGTTGTATGCCAAGAAGGATGTCATGTACAAAGAAATACATATTTTCATGTTTTTATGCATAGAAAAGTAGAGTGGGAAGAAATACATCTGAACATTAACAACCATTGTCTCAAGGAATGACGCTATGGGTGATTTTAAGCATTCATTAGATTTCAACATTTTTCAAAACTCAACAGTGCATTTTATAGCTTCTATATAATACGTGTACATCTTTTACTAGAAAGAAAGAGTGTGAGTAAGAAGTGTTTAAGCTTTAATTCTCCTAATGCTGAATTCCATGGACCGAGGGCCTGGACTCTGCCTGGAGGCTCTCCTCCCTCTACTCACGTGTGACTGTGAGTTCGAGGATTTTACACAAGACAGAAAACACCGTGGCTTCTAGTACTTCCCACTCTTGCCCTGTGAAAGCCCTGGGATAAAGAATTAAACAAGAGCCTTGGCAGGAAAAGAAAAGGACCAACTCCAGGGCAAGTAAACATGAATGAAAACCTTGGTGAACAATCCAAAAAGTAGCAGTTCTTGAATCATACGAGGAGAGAACAAACCAAGAGGGTTCAGAACGCAGAGGAGCTGGAAAGCAGCACGGTTGTCGTCCACTGAAATGGTGGCTTGGCCCAGCCTTAATGGTGGCCAAACCACAGTACACGCAAGTCGGTGGTGATTGTTCTAACTCAAAACGGCAGGCACACATGTCCTCGGTCTGAAAAGATTAAACTGACCAACAGCGTGCATTTTTAAACAAAAGATGCCATTTCTTTGGCAAGAGTATGAAATCAATTTTGTTATTTTATATCTTACTTTTCTGTAGTATTTTCTGCTAGTGCCTGGAGAGGGGGCAGTTTTTCAAGTGTTGCAAGTTCTTCTATGCTCTGTATGGGCAATGAAATCTTTAAAGTTTTCCTACCATTAGGAATTTGAGGAGCTTTAAATCTGGGAAGGACTTGCCCTCCCCCCACCTTTGAGGCTGTTGTGATGTGCAGAACAAATACTACACTCATTGGGGGAGCAGTTACTTTAGGGTGATAGAAAAACCCCAGAAAGCTGCACATTTCCATTCAAATTAGGAGTTTGAATGACTCTCCAAATACATGGGCATGAAAGGGAAATCAGCAAAAAGAGCCTACTTTTGAAATATCATACACCAGACCTTTCAGAAAGATTTTATGCAAAAAAAAAATAACTTAAAGGAAGCTCAGATTGATTACAAATGAAAAAGGGAAATGTGTTTCAAAATGCTATAAAATATGGTATGGATCCATTTGGCATTTCTATAAGCTCTCTTCTACCAAGCACGGGAACTTGGAGAGACACATGACCTATTTACATCGTGTGTGTGTGTGTGTGTGTGTGTGTGTGTGTGTGTGTTTATTTAGAATGTTGGCCAAACCATAGTTTAAATCCATGAGCCTGTTCTTTTATTATGGTCTAATTCAACACAGGTTTACCAAATTTAAACTTTTTTTGTTTTTAAGAGTAATCCTAATAAATCTGTACTAAGCCAAAAGCTTCTACTGTGTTTTTAGCAAAACATAAATAAGAGGTGGTGGATTAAAAAAAAACAAAAAACAACTCTCCAAATTGGAAGGGGGCTTATGGTGATAACACATCCCCCCCAGCCACTGCAACACTGAGAACTCCCATAGATGACAGCTGGTGTTTTAATGATTAATAAGAAAACCATAGGGTTTCTCAGGTATAGTTTCTTATTTGAGAACGAATAAGACTGGGGTGCACCCACCCCTCCGATAATGTAGAACACACACATGCACGCGCACACACACACATGTGTGCATACACACACACACACACACACACACAGAAAATAAAAAATCTTCTTTCTAATAAGAAAATCATTTTAGAATGTGACGGTCCTTGGTAGAAAGGATAATATGTAGAGCCGGGTGTGGTGGCACACGCCTTTAATCCAAGCACTCGGGAGGCTGAGGTAAGAGGAGCGTTGTGAGTTTGAGGCCGGTTTGGGCTACAACATGAGCACAAGATCGGCCTGAGCTACACAGTGTGACCCTGCCTCAAAAAAGCAGGGCTGGGAGTTTGGCTCAGTGACTTAAGCACCTGTCTGACAGGCGCGAGGTTGTGAGTTCAATCCTTGGTGCTGAAAAAAAAAAAAAAAAAAAAGAAAGGATAATATGTAGATTATTTGTTGCCTTGAAAAATCAAATTCAGTGAAATTTTAGTTTGAAAATAATCCTTGAACTATACCATGTGGTTCCACTTCATTTTGAGTTAGTTTGCCTTACATTTCATAACCTCTCAGTTCACAGGTGAAGGGCAATTTTTATTCCTAGAGAAATTTTTATTACTAAAGAAAATAAACCACTGGAAAAATGTTTTCCATGCAAATTATCAAACTGTCACTGGATTATTTTAGAAGAAAGTGATTAAATTTAATAAATAAATTTTAAAACCAATAACTAAAATTCTGACTTAAACCAACAAAATATAACTCTGAAATGTAAAATTTCCATAAACCTTAATCCCATTCAGCCAGTTGGACTTCCTTGAGATAGTAAACATTATAATAATTGTCCTCCTGCATAGCGTTATTTGATATCCAGGAATATTATAATAGTTCTAAGACAGATATATCCCATTTTTATATGTAGAGAAACTGATACTCACAGGACTATACTATCCAAGGTCACATAACAGTAAGTATTAATGAACCTATATTTTTCTGACTTACAACTTTATTCTCAAAAATCTAAATATCCTTCACTGTACTTTACCAAGGTAAAAATCTCAAAGGTAAATCAGACATAACTTCGGATGCTCATGGAATCAGAACTAAGTCTGCAGTTAACGCTGCCAGGATGTGGATTTACTTCTATGGTGAGGTAGAACAGACAGAACGATATTCAAGAGCTGATCAGAAAACACAAAGTGTGTTTAGTTAAAAATTACAACAGTAAAAGTCACCATTAATTCCTCTCAAAATATATCTCTTCACTTCAAACACACCTCTCACATAATTCTCACCACTTCCTGAGACAGTTCTAAAAGTCTTCTTTCATGAGTCCCTTTACAAAATGTGATTTAAAAAATTACATGGTGTGTGACATCAGTGCTTAATAGGTCTTATGGGTAAGGAGGGAGGTCCTGCTCCCTGCTGCAGACACCAGATCCTTGCGCACCACAGGGTAAGGAGAGAGGCTCCGCCCCTGCTGTAGACACCAGTGCCTTGGTAAACCCCAAGGGAGGGGAGAGGCCTGGCTCCACTTTTGCTGCAGACATCAAGCCTTGTGGAGCCCAAAGGAGAGAAAAGAGGCCTCAGCCCCACCCATTACACCCACACCATGAACACCCCACAGCACAGCGTAACAGAGGCAAAAAACAAAAGACTGACCTCACTGAAGGTAAGACCAACCCCTAGGTGGGCAGTTTGCTCCAGCACTGAAGTGTCACCCTACTACAGAGACTGGGTGACAGACAGACTTGGAAAATAGTCTTGGAGTGGATGAGAATTGCTAGAGGTCAATATCTGGGTGACCTAAGTGTTTTTATTAACACCATAGACTTTTTTTTTTTTTTTTTTTGGTTAAGGGGAGTTTGTGAGTGGTTCTTAAGGTTTCTCAGTGCCCACTTGTATTTAACATCATTGTTGACTCATTTTACTACTACAGCCAATCTGACATAATTATTGCTGTCAATAATTGGATTGCCTGGGATCAGGAATAATACTGTGGCAAGCTCCTGAAGAACTGGGCACTGGGTGAAAGAAACTGCAAACATCAGCATAAAAAACAAATGAGCAAAGAAACAAAGAGAAACATGAAAAGACAAGGCAACAAAATGCCTCCAAAAACAACCAAGTACCCCAAAACTTTTTCAGGGGAATTGAGGAAGAGGAATCCACACCGTAGAAAGGTCTGAAAGGGAGCAATGGTGGCAAAACAGTTCAGTAAGGTCACTGACGAATTTCAAGATGCAACTAATTAGATAACCAAGCCCCAAGAAGACACTAATAAAAATCTGGTGGACTTAAAGAAAGAGATGCAAAACATTAATGCCCCACCAACACCAAAAAAAAAAAAAAAAAAAAAAAGAAAGAAAGAAAAAGAAAAAGGAAAAAAAAAAAAAGGATGACAGTTTATGAAAATGTTCCATACAGAAATCCAGGAGAATTAAAAATTTTGTGAAGACAGAGTTTCAGATCTACAGGACAGGGCTGTGGTCAATGACTAACTAATTGTTATATCCTGAACAATTATCTTTCAACATTGATAGAAAAATGAAATATTTCCATGGTCAAGCGAACCTAAAGGAATTCATGATCTCTAAATCAACACTCAAAACATTCTAAATGTTATCCTATAAAGAGACAATGAAGTTACTAATGCCAAAAGATTCGATAAAATGAATGCAATGCATAGGGCTAGCAATTAAGTAAAAGGGGGGGGGGGAAACACCAAGAGAAAAATAGTACAATGTCAGGAACAAGTCAGTACTTATCAATTATAACTATCAATATAAATGGACTCAATTTACCAATCAAAAGACACAGTTTAGCAGAATGAATCAAGAAACAAAATCCAACAGTATATGCATATAAGAAACACATTTATGGGGACTGGGAGCTTAGTTCAGTGGCACAGTGCCTGCCTGAGTTCAATTCCTGGTACAAAAGAAAGGAAAAGAAAAGAAACATTTATCACAGAAAAAAAATTCATAGAATAAAAATCGACAGATGAAAAACAGTATTCCATGGAAAGGGAACCCCAAAACAAGCAGGAGTAGCTAGTCCATTATCAGACAAAGTGTGCTTCAAGTCAAAATGTGATCAAAGGAGGCAAAAGTAGACATTACATATTAGTTAACAGGACTATTCAATGGAAAGAGATAATAATTATAAACATATATGCACCAAACCATGCTGTACCCAATTTCATAAAGCAAACACTAATAAGCATAAAAGATTAGCTAAACATCAATACAATACTCCCACTATCATAGATAGATCAACTAAACAAAAAAAATCAACAAAATAGTATTAGAGTTGAACCAAACCTTTGAGAAAATTGATTTAATTGATACATAGGGAGCATTTCACCCAACAACAGAATCCACACTGTTTTTAGCAGCACCCAATAGTTTCTACAAAATACACTGAATACCAGCCAATGAGGAAAGCAAGCCTAAGTAAATACAAAGAACCAAAATTGTACCATATATATTATCAGATCACAGCACAAAAGAAGCCACAGAAACTGTGTGAATTTACGGAAATTACACACACTCTTAAATAATGAATGAGTCACAGAGAAAATTAAGGAAGAAATAAGGTAATTCCAAGAATTAAATGATAAGGTCAATACAACATACCACAACTTATGAAATGTAACAAAAGCAGTACTACAAGGGAAGTTTATAGCTGTGAATGCCCACATCAGAAAAAACAGACAAGCTCAAATAAATAACCTAATGATGCATCTCAAAGTCCAAGAAAAACAAGAGCAATCCACATCTAGAGCTACTACAAGGAAGCAAATTATAAAGATCAGAACAAAAATCAGTGAAATAGAGATTTAAGAGTCAATACAAACTAACCATTTGTATTTCTTCATCGAAGAAGTGCATGTTCATCTCAGATGCCCATTTTTGAATTGAGTCTTTGAATTTGGGAGACTGGATGTTTTTCAATTCTTTATATATTCTGGATATAAGTCCTTTATCTGAGGGACAGTTGGCTAAAATTCTTTCCTATTCTGTGGGTTTTCTTTTCACATTGTTGGTGATTTCTTTTGAAGTACAAAAACTTTTTAGTAAGATAAGATCCCAGTTGTTGATTCTTTGAAGTACTTCTCATGCAGTTTGCGTTTTGTTCATGAACTCTTTGCCTACCCCTATATCTACAAGATTTCTATCTACCTTGTCTCCCAGTATATTTAGTGTTTCTATTTTAATATTTATATTTTCTATTCATTTTGACTTTAGTTTAGTGCATGGTGATAGACAGAGATCTAGTTTCAGTCTTAGGCATGTGGAAAGCCAATTTTTCCAGCACCATTTATTAAAGAGCTTGTGTTGTCATTGATTGATCATTTTTTATTCCTAGATCTTATAACTTGAACAACTACTTCTAACATAACAATATGCAATATATTAACTAATATTGATTTCTTACTGTTTTTTTTAAATTCTGTATTATTTCTACCCTTTTTTCTGTTTTGCTTTATAAAATAAAAAAATTTAAAAACTAATAAATACAAAGAATCAATGAATTGAAAAGCTGGTTCTTCGAAAGAATAAGTAAAATAGACAAACCCTTAGCTGATCTTATCAAAAAAAGAAAGAAAAAATAAAGACACAAGCAATGTAATTAGAAATGAAAAAGGTAACATTGCAATGAACGTCACCAAGTTCCAGAAAATTATTAACTACTACTGCATAAACATATATGCCAAAAAAAATGAACTCACAAGAAATGAATAAATTCCTAGATAGGTATGAATTATCAAAACTGAAAGTCTTAAAAATCTTGAAAAATCTAATCACCAGTGATGAAATAAAAGCAGTAATAAAAATGCTACCAACTTAGAAAAGCCCAGGACCTGATGGATTCACAGCTGAATTCCACAAGAACTTCAGGGAAGATATGACACTAATGTTCCTCAAACTCTTTAATGAAATTAAGAGGTAAGGAGCACTTCCAAAATCATTCTCAGAAGCTAACATTATCCCGATATCAAAACCAGACAAGGATCCAACCAAAAAAGAGAATTGTGGGCCAATGTCTCTAATGAAGACAGATGCAAAATCCTTAACAAGATACTGGCAGACAGAATGCAACAAATCATCAAGTAGATCATACACCATGGTCAAGTAGGCTTCATCCCAAAGGTGTAAAGATGGTTCAACATGAACAAATCCGTAAATGTAATTCATTCAACAAATAGAAATAAGAACAAAATTCACATGATGATCTCAATAGATTTAGAAAAAGCCTTCGACCAAATCCAACATCAATTAATGATGAAATCCCTAAGAAAATTAATATAAAGCACCTTACCTCAATCTGATAAAAGCCATGTATGACCACCCTACTGCCAACATCATATTAAATGGGGAAATATTGAAAATGTTTCCTCTAAAATCAAAACCAAGACAAAGATGTCTATTATCATCACTCTTGTTCAATATAGTTCTCAAAACATTAGCCAGAACATTCAGGCAAGAGAAAAATATAAAAGGGATAAGTACAGTAAAGGAGAAAGTCAAGGTATAATTTTTTTGCAGATGACATGATTCCTTACTTACAAAACAGACAAAAAAATCTTTAACAAAAGTCTCCTAGAATTGATAACCAAATTCAGCAATGTAGCAGGAAATGAAATAAACACACAAAAATCAATACCATTACTACATATTAATAATGAACTCACTGAAAAAGAACTTGGGGAAGCAATACTACTCACAATAACATAAAAAATTAAATATTAGGAATTAACCTAACCAAGGAAGTGTTCAAGGAAAGTTATATCACTCTGAAAAAAGAAATTGAAGAGGAAATCAGAAAATGGAACAATATTCCCTATTCCTGGATAGGTAGAACCAATATAATCAAAATGGTTATGCTTCTAAAACAGATACACAGATTGAATTCAATCCTAATAAAAATGCCAATGGTATTTTTCACAGATCTAGAGAAAACAATTCTAAAATTCATGTAGGAGAGACTCAGAACAGCAAAAGCAATCCTAGGTTAAAAAACAAAAAAAGAAAAAAACTAAGCAGGTAACATTACAACCCCAGACTTGAAATTATGCTATAGAGCTACAATGATTAAAAGAGCATGAGACAGGCACAAAAACAATCATATGGGTCAATGGTACAGAAGAGAAGAAGCAGAAACAACCCCAGACAAACACTGCCATTTGACCTTTGACAAAGGGGCCAAAAACATACACTGGAGGAAAAATAGCCCCTTTAATTAATGTTGCTGCAAAAATTAGTTGTCAACATGCCAAAGACTAAGCATAAACCCATATATCTCACCATGTACTAAACTAAAGTAAAAATGGATCAAAAACAGAAACAATGTACTGGAAGATAAAATAGTGCAACTCTTGAAGACAGAGACATAGGCAAGGACGTTTTTAACAGAACCCTAAAGCAATAAGAAATAACACCGAGAATCAACATATCAAAGTAGAGATCTTCTAAAGAGCAAAGGAAACAGCCAAAAAAGAGTGAAGACACAGCCTGCAGAATGGGAAAAAAATTTCACCAGCTATACCATGGACAGCTAACATCTACAATACATTAAGGACTCGAAAAAATTAAGCTCTTCAAATTTAAAAAGCGGTGGGCACCCAAATGGGTTGACTGGGGAACACAGTGCCCAATCAAAATATGGGTTGTGAAAATAAATAGACACTTCACAGAAGGACAAATAACAAATGCTGGTAAGCTTGTGGAGGAAAAAGAAACTTCTATATTGTTTGGGGATGTAAACTAGAACAACCACTATGGAAATCACTGTAGAGATTTCTCAAAAAACTAAAAACAGATACTCAATTTTACCCAGCTATGCCCCCGCATCGATATCACCCCAAAAGAGTTAAAATCAGAGTATTAAGAAATACATGAATTCCCATGTTTATAGCAGCACAGTAGATCTTGGAAATAGCCTATATGTCTATCAAGAGATAAACAGATAAAGAAAATGTGATATTCATACAAAATGGAGCACGAGTCTGCCATAAAATAAGATAAACTTGGGGCATACGTAGGCAAATGGATGCAGTTTGAGAACATAATTTTAAGTGAAATAAGTCAGACACACATGAATAAATAACATATGGTTTCTCTCATATGAAAAACTCAAAATGTATAGATAAAAATAAAGAGCAAAATAGAAGATAAATAGGAAAAAGAGATATTCAAGTAATTCCCCAAATTACCTATCCAGTTGTTTCAAAAATATTTCAATATATGCATAATTTGTTTCATTTATGCTATTACTTTCTCTTAGCTCATTGAAAAGAAAGCTTTGAGCTGTTAGGTGTTTGTTTCTTCTTTGCAAGAGAGAATCTGTTTTTCTTATGCCTTATGTTCTGTATAATTACTTTGAAGATAATAATACACAGTGTATTAACTATTGTTATTTTCTTATTTTGTTAAGAAAGTTTGTTTTGTTTTCATAAAATAAAAAATAATTATAAAAAATTATAAACGCTGCTGCCCAGTGCGATCCAGTGGAAGGGATGGTGAAGACGTTGTGATGTGTCCTCATTCATCCTGTCTACTAGGCCTGGCACCGTGTGACTTCTGGCTCTTCCCCAAAGTCAAATGAAAGGAAAATGTTTTTATTCAGTTTAGGTTATCAAAGCAGCGATGACGAAACTAAGACATTCATAACAAAAAAAAAAAAAAAAACTTCCAGAGCTGCTTCAGAAAATGGCAAGAATGATGGAATAATTGTGTTCAAGTCAAGGCAGAGTATTTTGAGGGAAATTAATGCAGTGTATCTTCTATTACAATACTTGAAAAATTCATAGTATTTTTCTATCACACCTCAGTATATGTTTAGGATAAAATTGAAAACTTCCCTCTTCAATTCTTGAGTAAATTCATTCTCTGGTATGAGGATTGCATAAAACTGAACTACACTAAAATGAACTGTCCTGTGGCCCAGAGAAACTGGGTGATCCACTTGATTGTTAGAAAGTGCTAAGGAATATGTAGGCTATGGCTTCATGGAGGAAAAAGAATAATAACATAAATATCATAACATAAGCCTAAGGTATAAGACTGATTCTTGTAATGGACAAAGAAGCAAAATGCTTTTGAGAAATTAAGGAACCAAGAGAACTTAGTACAAATAGTAACTCAAAAAAAGAAGTAAGCATTAATTTCTAAAGTGATCATTAGGACAGAGGCACTCAACTCCTTGCAGCCAGACTCAGGGTCCCAGGGGCACCACACTCCGGGGTACACTCCGCCTAGCAGCCTGGGACCAGAAGGCCTTGGCCCCCACCCAGTAAGGCAGAGCCTCCACCCACACGTTCTGGGAGGGGGCACTCACTAGCTGCGCACAGGATCCAGCTCTACCGAGTCCCACGACTCAGTGCAACCCACTAGGGGAACGCCCGGCCAGCCTCACAGGACACAGAGGTACTGAGCCCAGCCCAGCCCAGGACCCCAGAGCTGCTCATCAGGACTGACCAGCATAGCTATAGGGCCTTGGAGAGCTTGGGCTTCCCCCACCAGAGTGCAGGGTGCGTGCATGAGCTTCATTCTTCAGTGCAGCAGCCTGCGCACCAGGCCACGCCCAGCCAGGAGCAAGGCATCAGCACTGTAGGCCTGGGACTCACCCAGGCTTGCCTGGCACACCAGAGGTGTTCAACTCCTTGCAGCCAGACTCAGGGTCCCGGGGGTGCCACACTCTGGGGTATACTCCGCCTAGCTGCCTGGGACCGAGAGGCCCTGGCCCCCACCCAGTAAGGTGGAGCCTCCACCCGCACACTCCTGGAGGTCGCCCTCACTAGCTGCACAAAGGATCCAGCTCTACTGGGTCCTAAAACCCAGAGTGACCCACCAGGGGAACGCCCAGTCAGCCCTGCAGGACACAGAGCCACACAGGTCCCAGAACAAAATGACAAAATGAAAGACCAAGAGACAGTCTCAATCCCCCAGCCCACTGAGAACAAACCCAAGAGACACTGAAATAAAAGACACTGGGAGTCACACAACTGAACTTTCTGAAATGATAGCAATTGAAGTAAAGAATCAGCTCAATGAAGCTGTAGAGAAACTCAAATTAGAAATATTCTCTCAGCTAAAAAATGAAATGAGAATCATTATTAAAGAAATGTTGTGTGTATCTAAAGAAGAGCAAGATAAAAAAAATACAAGAACTTAAAATGATCGAAACTTTGAATGAACAATATAAGACACAAACAGAATGGATGAAACACATGCAAAGGGAAAGGCAGGAAATGAAAAATTCCATGGAAAGTTTGAAAAATCGCTTGAATGAAGCTGAAGATAGAATCTCAGATCTTGAAGACAGCATGGGAGATCATGGCCATGAAAGAAAAGATCTCTTAAAAATAGTAAGGAACCAAGAAACAACAATTCAACAGCTGCAAGACGATGCCAAGAGAAATAACATAAGATTAATAGGCATAAATGAAAAAGCAGGGGTCAATACAAATGACCTGTGAAGACTATTCACAGAAATAATAGCAGAAAACTTTCCAAACATGGAAAGAGAATCTCAAGGTAACTAAGGCATGCAGAACCCCAATTAACCATAACCAAAATAAATCCTCACCCAGACATATAATAATAAGGGTATCAGAAATACATCATAAGAACAAAATACTAAAAGCTGTCAGAGAAAAGAAACAGATCACCTATGAAGGAAAGCCTATCAGAATCATGGCAGACTTCTCAGCACAAACCTTTAAGTTAAGGAGAGCTTGGAGTGAAGTATTTCAAATTTTGAAAGAAAATAACTTTCAACCCAGATTGATGTACCCTGCAAAACTATCCTTAAAAATTGATGGAGAAATAAGATACTTTCATGACAAAGAACAACAGAAGAAATTTATGACCACCAAACCAACACTACAAAGAGTACTGAAAGACACTCTAGAAAGAGACAAAGACAGCTACAATCATAAGAACAACAACAAAAGGAAACCACTAATCAGGGCAAATAATTAAACAGAAAATGTAGAAAGCCAACAACAGAAAGATATCATGACAGGGATGAGCCAGTACATATCAGTTCTATCAATCAATGTAAATGGTCTCAACTCATCAATAGAAAGAAACAGACTAGCAGAGTGGGTTAAGAAACAAAACCCAACAATATGCTGTGTACAAGAAACACATTTCACTCAAAAGGAAATTCACAGACTAAAAATCAAAGACTGGAAAACAATACTCCATGCAACAGGAACCCAGAAAAAAGCAGGGGTAGCTATTATGTTTGCAGACAATATGAACTTCAAACTGAAAATGATCAAAAGAGATAAAGAAGGTCACTACATACTTGTTAGGGGAAAACTTCAAGAGGAAGAGATGACAATCATAAATATATATGAACCAAATATGGGAGCACCCAACTATGTAAGACAATTCTTAATGGACATGAAAAAACCAAATAAACAATAATACAGCTATAACAGGGGCCCTTAACACCCCACTGTCTCAGAGAGACAGATCAACCAAACAAAAAATCAGTAAAGAAATAAAAGAACTGAATCAAACTTGTGAACAAATGGATGGACCTAGTAGATGTGTACTGAGTATTCCACCCATCAACATCAGAATACACATTCTTCTCAGCTGCACATGGGTCATTCTCTGAAATAGATCATATACTGGTCCACAAAACATGCTTAAGTAAATGCAAAGGAACTGAAATAATTCCATGCACATTATCTGACCATAGCACAGTAAAATTGGAAATGAATGACAAAAAAACCTACAATAATCACATAAACACAGTAAATTAAATAATACTCTACTAAATAACCAATGCACCACAGAAGGAGTTAAAGAAGAAATTAAACAGCATCTACAATTGAATGAAAATGCAAATACAAATTACCGGAACCTGTGGGATACATTGAAAGCAGTCCTCAGAGGGAAATTTGTATCACTAAATTCCCACATCATAAAAATGGAAAGAACACACATAAACAACCTAATGCTGAACCTCAAACTTCTAGAAAAAGAAGAGCAAGTTAAGTCCAAAGCCCAAAGAAGGGAGGAAATTATTAAGATTAGAGCAGAAATTAATGCAATTGAAACTAAGAAAACAATACAAAGAATTAATGAATCGAAGAGTTGGTTCTTTGAAAGAGTAAATAAAATTGATAAACCCCTAGCCAACCTTATCAAGAAGAGGTAAGAAAAAACTCAGATTCATGCAATAAGAAATGAAAAGGGCGAAATCACTACAGACCTGGTGGAAATACAGAAGATCATCAAAACCTATTTCGAAAACCTTTACTCACATAGATTCGGTAACACAGAAGAAATGGACAGATTCCTAGACACCTATGAATTATTAAAGCTGAATCAAGAAGATGTAAACCTGCTGAATAACCCGATTTCAGCTAATGAAATTGAAAATGTAATTAGGATCCTACCAACAAAGAAAAGTCCGGGTCCTGATGGATTCACTGCTGAATTCTATAAGAAATTTAGGGAAGATGTAATGCCAACACTCCTCAAACTCTTCAATGAAATTGAAAGGGAAGCGAGACTCCCTAACTCATTTCTGGAAGCAAGTATTACCCTAATACCAAAACCAGAGAAAGACCCAACCAAAAAAGAAAATTACAGGCCCATCTCCCTCAAGAACATAGATGCAAAAATCCTCAATAAAATACTGGCAAATAGAATACAGCAAGTTATCAGAAATATTATACACCACGATCAAGTGGGATTCAACCCAGGAATGCAGGGATGGTTCAACATACACAAATCAATAAATGTAATACACCATATCAACAGGGCCAAGGACAAGAACCACATGATCATCTCAATAGATGCAGAAAAAGCTTTTGACAAAATCCAACACCAATTCATGATAAAAACCCTACAGAAAATCAGAGTAGATGGTCTCTACCTCAACCTGATAAAAGCCATATATCATAAACCAAGAGCCAACATCTTACTGAATGGAGAAAAACTGAAAACTTTCAACCTAAAATCAGGAACAAGACAAGGATGTCCATTATCACCACTCCTATTCAATATAGTTCTGGAAATATTAGCCAGAGCAATTAGACAAGAGAAAGAAATAAAGGGAATAAGGATAGGAAAGGAAGAAGTGAAATTATCATTATTTGCAGATGATATG
>RJWM01003048.1:0-94020 GCA_004363535.1 Dasyprocta punctata | reverse complement strand
CAACCAAATTCAGTAATGTAGCTGGATACAAGGTGAACACTGAAAAATCAATAGCATTCCTATACACAAACAACAAAGTCACTGAGAGAGAAATAAGGGAAACCACATCCTTCACTATAACATCCAAAAAAATGAAATACTTAGGAATTAATCTAACAAAGAAAGTAAAAAAATCTATACAGTGAAAATTACATTACTCTAAAGAAGGAAATTGAAGAAGATCTCAGAAAATGGAAAGATATTCCCTGTTCATGGATAGGAAGAACAAACATCATGAAAATGGCCATTGTCCCAAAATTATTAGGCAGATTTAATGCAATCCCAATCAAAATACCACTTTCCTACCTCACAGAGCTAGAGAAAGCATTCCTGAAATTCATCTGGAACCAGGATAGACCTAGAATAGCAAAGGCAATTCTGGGCAACAAAGGTAAGGCAGGAGGCATCACAATCCCTGACTTGAAACTATACTACAAAGCTACTGTGATAAAATCAGCATGGTACTGGAATCAAAACAGACCTGAAGATCAATGGAATAGATTAGAAGATATAGCCACAACTACAAACACACTTATCCACCTCATCTTTGACAAAGGGGCCAGACATGTACATTGGAAGAAAGATAGCCTCTTTAACAAATGGTGCTGGAAAAACTGGCTTTCCATATGCCGTAAACTAAAACTAGATCCATGTCTATCACTATGCATTAAAATAAAGTCAAAATGGTTGAAAGATCTGAATATAAAAACAGAGACACTAAACTTACTAGAAGACAGAGTAGGTAAAAATCTTGATGACATAGGAGTAGGCAGAGATTTCATGAACAAAAATCAAATTGCACAGGAAACACTTCCCAGAATCAACAACTGGGATCTCAACTTACTAAAAAGATTTTGCACGTCAAAAGAAATCTCCAAAAGAGTGAAAAAAAAACCCATGAATTGGGAAAATATCTTAGCCAATTGTCCATCAGACAAAAGACTTCTACCTAAAACATACAAAGAATTAAAAGAAATCAGGCCCCTAAAATTCAAGGACCCAATCCAAAAATGGGCATCTGAGATGAATACACGCTTCTCAGAGAAAGAAATATAAATGGCAAATAAATATATGAAAAAATGTTCGACATCAATGGTCATTCAGGAAATGCAAATTAAAACAACACTGAGATTCCATCTCACTCCAGAAAGAATCGCCAAGATTAAAAAATCAACCAACAACAAATGCTGGAGGGGCTGTGGGGAAAAAGGAACTCTTCTCCACTGCTGGTGGGAGTGTAGACTGGTGCAAGCACTGTGGAAGTCAGTGTGGAGATTCCTCAAGAAGCTAGGATTAGAGATCCCATTCAACCCAGCTATCCCACTTCTGGGCATTTTCCCAGAAGAATTGAAAACATCATACCACAGTGATATCTGTGCACCCATGTTTATAGCAACCCAATTTGTAAAAGCCAGATCTTGGAAACAACCCAAGGGCCCATCAATCAAAGAATGGATAAAAAAGCTGTGGTATTTTTATACAATGGAGTACTACTCAGCTATTAAGAAGGATTGCACTGAGACTTTTGTAAGTAAATGGTCACGACTTGAGACCATACTCATAAGTGAGATAAATCAAAGCCACACGTGTAAATACCGTATTGTCTTCCTAGTGTAAGAAACTTAAAAAGTATATATGATCCAAAATCTACAATAAATACTGTGTAAGGGTAAAAAATAGCCCAAACAGCAAAAATATTTGGGAAGGGAAAAGGGGGAAAGAGGGAAGGGAAAAGGAGAAGATATAAGTCTGTATGTATGTATATGTAGGATAACTAAAACGAACACACTGCTGAATGTATTCGTTATTGAGAAAGAACAATTAATACTCATGATTAGATCAATTTTACATGTCTATATCTGTTAATGTAAACAACCATTTTGAAGATAATGATATGCAATATTGCAACCATTGTCAAGTTTCTATCCTGTTTTGTAAACCTGTAATGTTACTGTTGTGCATCTACTCTAGTCTTTTGTTTGTCTCTTTTGCTTTTTGTCTTTGTTATATGTCTTTTTTTCTCTTAAAAAAATAAAAATAAAGTGATCAATAATAAAAAGTATCAATGGTAATACCTTTAAGTTAATGTTCGTAAAAAGGAGAGGAAGAACCAATTATGTGAACAAAATAGTAATAGGAAAAAGATATGTTTTAATAACTTACTGCTAAATACTATGAAAAATGTCCATTCTCCCCACTGTCTTCATAACAAACCACCACAAATTTTCAGGTATTTATTCCATTTTATGGATGTGGAAACTGAGGCTGGAGTAAGTTGCATGACTTTGCTAATGTCCCAGAATTAGTGATGGAGAAAGGAACCTGTGCTCGGTAACTGAGGGCCTGAAGGTGTGTATGGCAGAACAAACAACACAGCGTTGGACAAAGAACTGTCTGCCACCAAACTGTTCTCATCATGTTTTCATTTATTGAAAATCTTCATTATCAATTATTTATTTGCCCCCCAATTTTGAACTACTTAAAAAATTAACATAGAAATTAGAATACACTAAACTTCAGCATGGGAGCATAGAAAATTAATTTGGAGGATACAAAGAGAAGAAAGGTACTAAAAGGATGATGTGAAGGGAAGTGAAATACGATTATCACCTTCCAGTGCAGGCAAGACAAGCTGTATTTGGTAGAAACGATGCCATTATTTCAATAGTTTAGCATTATTTTTCCTTTTAAAACAATTTTAAAATTTCTAATTGATAAATAATAATTATATATGGGGTATGGTGTGATGTTTTGATGCATTTATACATTGTAGTAGGATTAAATCAAGTTATTGTGTGCCCATCATTTTGGCTAGTTTTCATTATTTTTTGTGATGAGAACATTTAAAGTCTACTCTAGCAATTTTGAAATACATTATTATTGATTATGGTCAGTATGCTGTGCAATAGACCACTAAAACTTACTCCTGTCTAACTGAAACATTGTACTTTTTTGCAGTTAAAGATATTAAGCTCTTTAATTTTTATCTGATAATTGTTTATAAATTATGAAATAAGGTGATGTTTTTTGCAGACATTTTACCTTTTGGTCAATATCTCAAACTTTTTTCCTCACCCCCATTATGTGTTTCTTATGAGTTGCAAAGTGGAGGGTGTGGTCATTTGGGATCCAGGTTGAGAGAGGATCCTCAGTCTCAAACATTCCCAGATGCAGCACAGAAGGGAACAGCTCTCTGGGAAAGGTCTCTCGCAGACCCCACACACTCCAACCCAGGGAGAACCAGTGTTCTGCTCACAGCCTGTGACTGGGTTTGCTCATGTGATGACACCCAAACTTCAGGTGGACAGAAAATAAAAACCTACCAGATAGAAGTTGGAGAGCCGGACAAAGTCATGACAGACCTAATAAATATTCTCTCAGTGACTGTTTCTCAGTATTTGCTCACTTCTGGACAGGGTCCTGGTTCAGCACTGCTTACACTTAGTAGCACAGCTTTCCTTCCAAATGCATCTCAATTCACTGCCCCAGCTCCTATTTGCATTGCTTTTTAAAACCATTATTTCTCAAAAGGTTAGGTTCTCTCTCATCACATGAATATATGGAATAACTAAAGCAAGTCAGGAATATATCTTTCAAACACATATGGGATAAGAATGGGTAACGACAGGCCCCACATTTAGAATGGGAAAGTTGTGTCATCTTGATCAAAGGGAGAGTCCTGTCTGCTGTTTCAATTATGTTCTTCCCTTATACATTATCTTATCAGAGCCATTGTGTGAGATCTTAAAAATCATGAATTTCTGACTGATGTGAATGAGTCATCCCATTATAATTTTCTGTGAATATTATGATAGCCAAGTGGAAAGGGAAATTCATCTGTATGCTGTGAGATGTTTGAAAATCAAACTTTACTTTAAAAATAAAATTTTATTGCCATGAGGCATTCCTTTTGTGTCATTTCTCACCTTGATGAGAATGTGACGGACCCTTTATAATGAGTAGTCTCTGAATCATGTAGGAAGGTGTCAAAATAAAATGAAGATTTCAAGAAAGAATAGCTTCCTATAATTTTGCCAAAAAAAGGCAAATCGCATTTCAATTTTAGTAAGCAAATATTTCATTTCCTGTAAGTTATATATAAATATATAATGATTTGAAGTTTGTTAAAATGACTCGAGAATTGTGTTGAAATTTTAAGGGCTGTCTATGCCTTGTGGTGTGCTTAATGACTGAAAACTCAAGAATTATAGTAAATCAGCTCCGCCTCCAAGATCCTACCTTGTGGGTAAGAAGAAAAGACAAACAATGTCATGCATCTGTGCTATGGAAGCAAAACCTGAGATCAAGCTTCACGTACAGTAATTATTTACTAGGAAGGTGGTTCCAGGAAAAAGCAAGAAAAGAGAAAAAGAAGCAGGCAAAAGAAGGGGGAAAGGCCAAGCAGGCATACAATACTGTGCAAAAGCTTACAGCAAGAAGCTTCAGCTTGTTCCTTCAGATTAATTCCTAGTGTGAATTCTACCTAAAAGTTTTTCTGACCTGAGGCAAAAGAGTTGGCTTTTTGCACTCTTGAGCTTCTCTATCTGCATCAAGAGAATATAAACACCTAGGTACTTAGAGCAATCTGCACAGACAGCAAAAGTGACTCCAGGAGCCCAAGGGCTACCTACCAAAGAAGCTTGGTAGATATTGGTCATTAAAAGCAAAAGCATCCAGATGCTGGAGGAAATAT
This sequence comes from Dasyprocta punctata, assembly GCA_004363535.1. Classification (NCBI taxonomy): domain Eukaryota; kingdom Metazoa; phylum Chordata; class Mammalia; order Rodentia; family Dasyproctidae; genus Dasyprocta; species Dasyprocta punctata. The sequence goes on along the minus strand of RJWM01003048.1, from coordinate 89,288 downwards.
AGGTCAACTTACTCGCTTTACGTCCATTTTATACTGTTGTGACATCTCCAAAATGGTTGCTAGTCATCATTTCTGGGGGAGATTTACAAGCAGAAGGTTAGCGAAATGATCTATTATTCTCACTGCTACAATTAGTCTCAAGGCGGTAACTTCCTTTTATCATCACCATGTGCTGAGGCTTCTCTTTTTACTCCCAAGGGAATTGTGACTGTGACGGTCCATATTATGATTCATGAGTGTCACAACAGCCCTCTCGTGATGAACAACTCCTGTTGATGGTGATAGAATGTCCCATGGTCAGATCGTCTCCACCAGGATCCATGCTTTTAACATGGTCCTTTGCTATACATGATATAGTTTGATTCAGAACTCTAGGAATATGTACTGTGACCTTCACTTGGAACCAGTCAGAGACTGCATTGGCATTTCTGTCTATCACAGACACATCTGTCTAGCCTCATTTAGGATATAAAAAGTTGGAAAACTCATGGGGTTGTACTTTTGTGCTACGGCTTGGACCTGCTGTAGGGCCTCTCTTGCACTGAGCCTATTCGAAGCTGTCAGTCTTGCAAGTTGTTTGGTAAGTTTGTATTTTCAAATATAGTATATGCCATCATCAAAATACTAACAAACCTTGAAACCCTGGTTTATTTCTTAGCCCTAACCCTACAGTTGCCCCAGCATGGCGGGATCCTAAAACTTTGCAGACTTTGTCTCCCACCCTCCAAAGCATAGCCAGAGTACTCACTACTGTCTTCTCATGCCTCATAAACACGGCGTCCATACAACCCACAGAATACCTGGGAATGAATAGATTGCCCAGCTCCCGCAAGCTACATTGTGACAGAATGGAGAGTTAACCGAGCTAAGAAGCAATTGTAAATACCGCTGTCCATTCCAAGCAAACAAAATCTGATTCTCAGCCACCTTCTGATGAGTAATGAAAAACAAAACTCATTTAACGATGCTTCCGTCACCCTGTAGGCCAGAGTCCCACAAGGATACCACGTCGACCACACTGTCTGAGACTGGCATTACCATTTAGTCACATTTGTATTAGTCAATTTTCATTTTATACAAGCCACAAGGTTTTAAAACTTACCAGATCGATGAATTGAATGTAGATGTAATGGAGAACACTATATTGCCTCTTCTGAGTCTGAGAGTGATAGCAATCTGTCACTCCAACTGATATCTTTGATATCTCCTTTGATATATTGGCTGTGCCCATGAATTGTTGAGGGGCTTCTGCTTGACCTTTCTAATCATGTATCTTCCCCCTCAGATCAATGCTGCCCACTAATGCCGTTCATCCTAAGATGCCTTTGGGTTACTGTTATTCTGAAGAGAGGGAAAGACAGTTGGTGATTTTGAGCAGGCAAGTAGGAAGCTAATGTCAGAACCTTAGAAATGTTAAATGGAAATGGTATGAAAGAGGAAGTGAGAGATGTGAACATCAGAAAATCTGTTTAAGAGGTAGAGTCTCCTGTGATAAAGGTCTGAAATATGCTAAAGTTAGTTCGAATGTAAAGAAGGTAACATACTCAAAAAATATTTCAAGGAAAACTACAAATTTTAAGGGTTAACTCACTGAATATTGTGTAAACACAAGTACTTGTAGCACATTCTGACACGGTTTAGATGAAAATTATTTCATTATATTAACTGTAGTATTGAGGTTACAAATTTACTCCCAAATTTTCAGTACTTTTGTTGCTCTTCTGTTGGTTCTCTTGTAGACTCTGAGATTTAAAGGAAACTACTAAAATTAATTTCTAGGTGTTACAGACATTTTTTCTAGTTGATGAAATAGTGATGAAATGCTTCTATTCCGTGCGGTAGAGTGAGGCTGGAGCGAGTTACACAGTTCTTTTCCCAGTTCTGTGGTCAGTAATATCTTCTGTTAGGCACAGTAGGAGCCTTTACACCACTGAAATTGGCAAACAACATATGTGAAAACCTTATTTTTGAGAGCCAGTTGTTAAACATTTCACTGCACACTACTGACGTGGACTCAGAAAGAGAGGATGTAACCAGACTGGGGAAGCAGCTGTCACAGGTTACACATGTTGGGTCTCACATCAAAAAGGACATCTAAAATCATTCCAAAATGTCACTTACAACCCTAATATTCACCAATACTATTCATTTGTTTGTGATATAATCAGTTCAAGTTAAAAAAAATAAATGGAATCTGAATTCATGCTTAGAGGAGAACTAAGCTAAGTAGTGTTCTTTGACGTTACACTTAGAATGTTTTGCTTAATGGATGCTAGTGAAACGCTCTTCTACTCTGAGTCTAACTTTATTTTTCATCAATTTCTTACATGAAATTTAAGCATAAGGACAGGATTCCCATCCAGTCCTTTTGCAGGTATGTCCACAGGCCCTCAACGGGACCTGGAACCACCGAGCAGATGTCAATACGTCTTCTATGACCAGTATTTATTGTTGTGCATCTTTGATGTACATCTTTGATGACCAGTATTCATTCTAAGATGTGCAAAGTGGAAAAAGGAAACTTGGGCATATGTCTATACTCAGATGCTTCATGTTAGTATGAGAGAACAATAAACGCCTCCCTCCTCACCATTATTTGTATTCATCCAAAGGATATCTTTTATAAAACCACAAGTGATGATAACTAACATTAAGCAAATTACATTCCAGACAACCCGTGGAACAGGCACCAGACTGATAGATGATGATGGTGGTGGTGCTGGTGGAAACGCTGAGAGTAGGCAGATGGAAGGATAGACAGATGTTATATTCATGCTATTTATGAATATGAAGTGACAAAATAACATTATACTTAAAGCACTAGTTCCCTTTACTAGTTTTACACTTCAAATTTGAAGAACAACAAAAAGACTCAGACTTACCTGTTCCCATTTCCAGCTGTCCCCAGTCCTTGTTTCCTAAGACCCCACGTGTACCAAAATGACACTAGAGCTACAAGTCTAAAATGACACGACAGCTACAACTGACCTCATGACTCCATATAAAGTAATCTTAAAATATCCAAAATAAAAATATCTTGAAAGGAAACAACACCTGAAACTGCTCAGTGACTGTGCATTACACAGGTGACTCCTGGGTGCTTAATAGGTGAGAGCCCCTGCCGGGTACTTGAAGGTAGCACCCACAAGGAAAAGCGGTTTGCCATGCAAAGAGCACAGTGTGTCCTAACCCTTGGAGTAGCCCTGCGCACTCCCTTTATGCATGTTGCATCACACACACCCTTGTGAGCTTTCTTCAGGCACAACTCTGTCTGTGAGGCCTGCCCAGGAGCCTGAATCCATTCTGCATCCCTCTTGCATAATGATGAGGTGCTCCCTGCCTTCTCCACTTAAGGGCAGTTGTCCCTTTTAGGAGCTCTGCGGATTCTAAGGGTGTGGCTCAGGGGAAGCACCACAGCTTGAGGAGCCCGAAGAGGACAAAGGTCTACACCAGAACCTCCCCCTCTCTTTTACATTAAACAATGACTCTTCAATAGAAATTTGAGCTACTGGTTAGGATGGACTCATACTATGGAGAGTAATAAAATATAGCACAGATCATTTAAATAGCTCAGGTATATAAATACAGACAGCTCTTATTATCTGATAAGTATTAGTAGCTCCATCTGATGCATTTGTGGGTTAGATGGATGTGTGGGTAGCCAAGGAAATCAGTACCACTTATACCCACAAATTCACAACTTTCTTTAGAAAATCAGAATTTTCTTCAGTCAGTGATTCCTTGTACTGTCCCGTGGCATTGGTTACAATGGTAGAAATAAAAGTCGTGGTATGCAGAGATTTCTCATACCTTATTCTTTAAAATTTCTCATAAATTAGTGCTTCCCTCCAGTTGGAGTCCAAGAGAACTAAAAAGCCCTCCGTCTGGCAGGGGTGGGGAGAGGCCCCTGTACAGGACATTTCTTACCTGTGGTTCTCAATGTGTTTATTCTCTTTCATTTCAGTTTCATCATGATCCCCACCTTCCCAAGACAGAAGCCAGAAAAGTCAGCCTAAGGTTCTGTCTAGCCAGGTTCATGATTCAGAATGGACGGTGAGTCTAGGGAGAGGTAGGCACCTCATGCGCAGCCATATGGTAATGTTCTTACAGGGTGGTCGTATTCATGGAATATCCATTCTCCACTCCCAAGATCCCGGAAGCCAAGGATCAACAATCATGGTTACCTTTAGACATCCCCACAGAGGGCTTAAGTGTTGCCCCCAGCTGCTTACCTCACAGGTAGCCCTCTTGCCTTTGCAGGATGTCTGACAGCTGTCTCATCTCCTTTTTAAAAGTCCTTTGTCAAAAACAGCTCTTGCCACTTCAACAGGTAGAGCAAGCTACCTCTATAATGATACTAGAAAATGTACCATACCCCAATTTTATGGCATCTCTCATCCATACAAAAGGCCTAGTCTTCTCACTGTCTTTCACTAGAGATAACAAGGGCTCCAAGGGTTCCCAGAAGCCCCGTGAATAAAACGCTGCCCTTCAATGCCAACCCAGGACAGAATTATTGGGCAACAAGACCATTCCTTCCGGACTTCCCAAATCTGGGCTCCTCCTTACCGGGTTCTTCTCACTTATCAGAAGCTATATCCTCATTCTGGTCAACATTGGCACTTTGGCTACACCTTGATGAGGTCACTGACACCCCCTTGGCCAATTCTAATTTGCCTTTACAGTATGAAAACCACCAGATTTGCCTTTTGAACAGCCCTGTCTTACAACAAGCTGATACCAATGAGTCATCAATCCTGAGACCATGACAGCTGCATCTCAGTGTCTCAACAAACCTGAACTGGGGACCTTGACGTGGTAGGTACAACTCATCTGCCCAAGGACAAGAAGTCCTTTAAGGAGCTGGCCCCTGTTACACACAGCTACAAAACTGGCATAATGGAGCCACTTTAAAGTGAATAAATAGAGAAGCAATCTTATTTCAATTTCTGTGGTTGTTCTATTTTGTATTCTGTTCAATTTCCTTGCTAGGCATTCATGAAAACTAGTCGTAAGTGAACAGAACACTGAGGTACTGGTGGTGGGCAGATGGATAACCATGACCAAGGGAAGGCATCGAGAATGTGTCTCTGGTTCAGTGGTCAGAATGGTTTTGACATTGCAGAAGTACAAAGTACCAAGTACCAAGATAAGCATGAAAGAGACAGGAGCGCAGCAGGGAAGGTGGCTGGAGTAGGAATGTCACTCCTAACCCTCCCTGCTGAACAATGCCAGCCAGCGCCAGACAGAAGGCAGGAAGGGAGGAATCTACCAGTTCAGTACAGAAAAGAACACAGCAGATGAGCACAACAGTCAGGAAGCCTGGACAGCACTTGTCTGAAGAGAATGAAAACAGGACACAGCCATTCTGACATACTAATGCTCTTCAGCTGAAAATAAGCAGTTGATTATCCACACACCTGACTATATAAATTTACAACAGCCCATTCACAGTATGCTTATAAGTTTTCAATCAGTGCTTCTGAATTCAGTGATTCCAGTTACTTTTGGAAACAGAAATATCTTCTAAGGAACTATAGCATCCCTCAAGAAATATAGCAGGGGACCAGGGCCAGAGTGCTTCAGAGCTGTATGTGGTAGAGGAGATGACACCAGCTGTCCTTGCAGGCTCATTGTCATGGCTGGATTTATAAGCTTAGCATCTAGTATTACAGGTTGAATTGTGTCCCCCGAAAACTAGATACTGAAGTCCCATAACCCTCAGTATTGTAGTGGGTGACCTTAATGGAAATATAGTCCTGGCAGATATAATTGGTAAATGTGGGGTCACGCTGGAGTAGGGAGGGTCCCTAATCCAGTACAACTACTGCCCTTATAGAAAGACTGCCACGTGAGATTTTTCTTGATGGTCAACAGTGGTTTGTGGGAGCAGAGAGCGGTAACAGAGGCAAGAGCTGGAGAACGCAGCTGCGAGTGGAAGAGCACTGAGATTGATGGTGGACGCCAGCAGCGGCCAGAAGCAGGAGGCTTCTCCCTCATAGGGTTCAGATAGGGCTGAGTTCTTGGGGTACTCTGATGTCAACCTTCTAGCCTCATGGACTGTGAGAGGATCAATACAAGAGATTTTAAGCCACCCTGTTTGTGGAAATCTGTTACAGCACCCCGGAGGGATCAGACAGTCAGGGTAAGACCTTTAAGAACTTCTGATCATTCAGTGCACAAGTTCAGGGACGTAACGGTGAAGACAGAATTAGACAAGATATCTCCAGATATAATTTTTGAATGTATGATTTCTCTCATTATAGTGAATTAAATTGTGTATTGTTCCTGCCTGAGGTACCCATGGACTCTAAAAATGATAGTACTTATTTTTTTCTTTCCTTTTTTTCATGTTACTGGCAATTTAACCCAGGGCCTTTGCACTGAACTACATCCCCAGCCCTTTTTATTTTGAGACAGGATCTTGTTAAATTGCTAAATTGCCCAAACTAAACTCAAATTTTGATCCTCCTATCTCAACCTCCCAGAGTGCTGGGATTACAGGCGTATGTTACCGTGGCCCGCTGATAGAACTGTTCTCAGAGAGATGGCTTCAGTAAAGGGTCTGCTGAGTATAAATCAACTGAGCAATAAACAAAAATGTAAGGAAGTAGACATGGTTTCAGAGGAACTCTACTTGTTAGTTACCACTGCTTCCTTACCCCCTCCTTATCCCAAATATTTCATTTTCCTGAAAAGAGTAAAGTGTGAGTTGGCACCAGCAGCACACTTTGCAGGCTGTAGCCCATTGAAAGATACTCAGATATCTGGACCTGATATTCTCCAAAGGGAAAAGGAATGAGATGAGGTAAAACACTCAGGCCTCAAACAGAATCCAAGGAGGCATAAGGACCACCCTGAGGTCTTCCTGTGCAGAAAACCGTAGTTAGTAGGAGTGGAAATGTGTGAACAAAACAAACAGCCCACTTCCCTTCAAGTGGCATTCAGAAATCCAAACTGCCCATTCTTAGATGCTGGACAAACTAAATTGTGATGCTTGTAAATACAGTATCACAATGAGGCCCATGGATTTTCACAATAGAAAATTACAGTATACCTACAGTTTAAATGAAGCACTCAACTGATTTCTGCATTTTTAAAAATAAAACCTGAAAATTAAAGACTGACTTATATTCAGACTATAATGTTCTTTCTCTTGAATGAAGTGATCTGTGTTTGGATCAGGCATTAATTATTACTGGCAAAGCTGTGTGGGCAACCAGTGATGCAGATATCCACCCAGCCCTGCATTTTCAGGAGGATGAGAAGAAAACAAAAGAGTTTCTTTTCCCTTGCTTTCTGAGCTCCACTTAGCCGGACATCACATTTTTTAAACATCTCTGGACCATAGGTTATAGATTGAGGGACCACTCTTCCTGGCGATGTCTGAGAGAAAGTGAGAGAACTGAAGACCTGTGTGACTAGGCTCTTCCTCATGGACAGAAGATTCTAGAAAGTTCTAAGTATTTATTTCGTGGAGTCCCCAGCCCCCATCCTCTGTGACTTGGTGGTCTTCAGCAGAAGTCTGTGCATTGTGAGTTTTCCTTGCTTGATTCCAGAAAGTACAGCCACACATTAAAGCCTGTACTTTGTCTGCCAATGATTCTGTTGGAATCCACATTTGGCTTTCAGCTATTTCTTAGTCAGTGCTGGCGGCCTCTGCACAGGGCTCTCTGCACCACCCCCGTGAAGCTGAGTGCCAGACAAGCTGACACACACAGGATGAAGTGTTATAATTGAACGGTTTGGACAATTGGAGACTTAAGATGCGATGAGCACTTCAGCAGAAGCCCTCCTTTTCTTTCCTTCCACCTACAAATGCAGGGGTGGGTGGATATCTGCATCACTTGTTACCCACAAAGCCTTGCCAGTAATAATTAACGCCTGATCCAAACACAGAGCACTTCTTTCAGGAGTAAGAAGGAAAAAAAAAGAAAGACCTTACTGGAAATAAGAAAGATCCTTTTTTTTCTGTTTTATTTTTAACCTGATCTGTTGCATAGTACTGAATGTCACCAGATTGTCATTAATGTCACTTTTCCTCATGTTCCATATGTGATGTGACATAGCATCTGACTAATGAAACCTGATGAACAATATGTCAACATAAAGAAGCATGCTTGGCCACAAATATGCTCCGAGAACATTAAATTGCAAAGAAATGTATATTGAACGTGTTTTCCATAGGAATAAAATTGAGTAGCATAGTTAACATATTACATTTAGGTATACTACCTTGGAGACCAAAACAACCCAAATACATTGTCAAATGACCTATAAAGTGCACATTATCAACACATATTGGTAGCACAGTCAGATGAATACAAACTAGTGCCAAGAAGAATTGCAAAGGGGAACAATACTCTCTCTCTAAAAAAGCAAACAATTGAGGAAATGAGCCAAGCTGCATTAATAAAAGGCATTAACAATAGAGGACCCCATTGTTTTTGGCTTAAACATGAAGTAGCACCGTTTTCTAACATTCTTTTGCTCTCACCTCTTGAGCACCAGATACAGGATTTCATACAAACATGCTTCTGGGTAGAAACTTGTGGGCTCCCAGCCTGGTCCTCCCCACCCTGCCACGAGCTGTCTGCTGACATCTGATCCAGTCCAGGGCCCTCCAGGTTGCTAGAGAGAGCCGGGTCCACTGAAGAGAGTCACGGATTGAGAGGCTGAACCCCAATCTCCCCACCAGCCCTACTGGAACCTTCTCAGAACCTGAGCACTTGAAGCAGGACCCTGCTTGTCTTTTAAATGCTGCTTCCCTCTTACTTTACAAAAAAGGAAACCTCGCTGACGCTGACTAGTTGAGCTTTCCTTCTCCTCTGTACTCCAAATACATCTTTATCTCCATGGGTCCTCTCATGGTTACCACCTTCTTCAAGGCAGACTCCCCTCGGTGCCGGTGAGAACCTCCTCCTCCACCCACCCCGCCCTCGTCTCATCTCACGTGTGCGTTGTGTGTCTAGGGCACTCCCCTCCCCACCGCACTCTAAGGCTCTCCAGGGCTAGCAGGCAAAGCAGTCTTTCTTCTCTCCCTACACGTCTTCCTTTGCTTTTGGACTCCTCTATTGATGCAGATACTCCAATAATCAGGGAGCTCCTGGTCCTCAATCCATTCCCTGGATTTTGCCCTTGATTTATTGGTTAGAAACTCTATAATTCTTGCCCATTCTTCCTACCTCAGTTTTAATGACATGCATTCATCTCCTCTTGCATCTTTTTTGCCATCACTCAGCTTCCATGCTCACCCTGTGACCTCCCACCTGATGAGCTGAGACAGTTCACAAGCCACCCTCGAACCTCTGCCTCTCCCCTCTGTGCTGTCGGATGTCCCGCTCCACGTAAGAAGGCTGCCACCTCACTCCCAGGCGCAGCCCCATCTTCCCGACCAGACACTGAACTTGCTCTTCCTCCTCACGTCCGCACCTTTGGATCTGGGTATCCTGCTCCCCACTAAGGCATGACGTGCCTGCCCCTGCAAGACCCTCTGAACCCCAAATGGATGTCCTCTTCCTTCTGCTCACTGGGCGCTGCCAATTCTCCATTCATTCAATTGCATTCCTTTTTTTTGGCAAGGCTCTTCATTTGGTGGCAGGGAACAGTATTCTTGACCACAGCACCTGACTCTGCGAGCACTGGACCAGAGATGCCACCAAGGAAACACAAAAGTGCGACAGAAGAAACCGTTCTAGATTGTGTAACCTGAACAACTACTTCTGAGAACAAGACTTAGTATAGTAACTAGTGCTCATTTCCTACTTTTTGTTTTGAAATTCTGTATCATTTCTATCCTTTTTTCTGTTTTGCTTTTAAAAGCAAAAGAAAAAAAAAGAAGAAAAAATCCCATGGGACTCTACACATGGGAGGGACCTAATTTACTACAGGAGGTGACAAAGAAATCTCTGAAAATGAAAATTGTGAAATAAAAGCTGGAAGATTTGTTAGAATTATCCAGAATGTAACTGCATCTACCAAGGATTAAGGAGACAGACTTTCAGGGAAGGCAGAGAGAGGACTCACTTGCTAGAGCGTGGAAAGCCAGGACTTAGACGGCAAGCTTGTTTAAGGCCACAGTGTGACTTGTCTCTAAGAAAGGTCAAGGATAAGTCATTGGAATTGTCTAAGATGCGAGGCAGGAAGGCAGGGGGATGATGTGAGGGTCACTCAGATGCACGATGGTTGGTTGTCTGAAGTAACAAGGCAGTGGGGCTAAAAGGAAACAGACAAAGGCACAATAGATTGAGAAGGCGAAGCAACTGCTGTTGGAATTGGTTTGGTTATCTAGGAGTGAAAGTCAAGCCAAATTCAGCTGAAACACTATGCACCTCACTTAGTCCTGCCTGGATCAATTGTAAGGATTGTGTTGGCCACTTTCTCATTGCTGGGACAAAATACCCAACACCACGAGTTAAGGACGAAAGGTTTATTTTAATTCGCAGTTGGTAGAGATTTAAATTTATAGTTAGGTGGCTCCGTGGCAGAGCAGCACATCAGAGGAGAAACATAACATGGCATGGCAGGCAGGAAGCAGGATGCCATCAAAGCAGGAGTGCCACATATACCCCTGACCACAGTGACCCACCTCCTCCCACCAGGCTCCAACTCCCAACATCACACCCAGCTATAAACCAACCCATCAGTAGGGGCTCATCCAGTGTCACACACCAATGATCCAGTGTCACACACTCGTGGTCCAGTCACTCCCCAAAGTCCCACCTATGAGTGCATGAGGCTTTGGCGGGTACATCTAGATCTAAGCCAAAGCAAGGATGATGGTGGCATGACTAAGATAATACATTAGGAAGGACATGTTTTAAAACAGATCCTCCCCAGTGTTTCATTAATGTCTGCACACAGCATCCCCCTGCAGACTCTGAGCTGTGTTAGCACAGAATTCTTCCTCTATCCAAGTTGTGATACCCAGATTCCCAGGGTCACTAACTCAGTTCCCTTCCCTGCCATCACCCCAGTGGAGGAAAAAGGTTACCGGGGGCTGCCTTCCAGGTGACCCCTTCAACAGCCTCTTCAACCTCTACCTTAAAAAGCAACAAAAGATGTATTAAGAAAAATTGAACCCCCCTGGTAGAATTAGAGCCTGGTTTATTTTTACAGAAAAGACATCATTGTAATTATATCCAGTAAACTATGAAGGCATCCAGTGGGATTCTGACATTGCTCTGCTCATGGAGTAACTGAATTCCCCAAGCCAGGGTGGCTAAGAGCACCACGGCAATTTTTCCTATCCCAACCAGAATCATCTCACCCTAGCAGATACCCTGAGAGCACACCAGTTTGGATTCCGGCGGGGACTGCTGCTTCCTTCTTGCTGTGTGAGGAGTGCAGTTGGCTTCACTTCATCCCCAGGTCCATGCCCGTGCTCCAAAGTGCAGTCGCAATGGCCCTTTCTTCCCTCTCCTTTGTTCTTTCTCTGCACTTGGTTCTGCTTTGTTCTCTCTAATTTTACTTCTCCCAATTTGTGTATAGTGGTAATGTGGGTAACACTGGGGAAAGAATCAATTCCTGAGTGGGTAAAACCACAATTCTTATCTGATCCCCAGGGATAATCCTGTGGTAGCGAGGATTAAAAATACTTCTGTTTAATGTTGACAAATGGCCTATAAATTATAGGATATATCTGCAGGTGTTAGAAATAGAATATCTGTTGAATGAATTAATTGATTAACAAATGAAAATGAACAAATATAAGCATTTCTACCTGGTTCCAAACAAAGCTAAACTGTTTCTAAACCCACCCAAAATATTGTAAATATATATCTATTGATGAGGATATTGAAAAAGTCTTGATGTTAGCCACATGCTCCAACTCTTAATTCAAATAAGATGAAATTAGAGAAAGGGTTTTGTTACAATGAAAGAGTTGTCATGTTGCAGACATTTCACATTGGTTACTCTGTGGAATCTTAGAAATTCCAGGTATTATTATCCTCATTTTGCAGCATCCAGGGGGATTTATCCATGGAGCTGTTAAGCAGAGTTGGGCTCCCCATTCCTTTTCATTCCATTCTTCTGAGCTCCCTATATGGCCAAGTCCCCTGGTGAATAATGATGATTCATTAAATACAGCTTTCTGGGACTCAGTCTTTTCTATGAACACTATCAATCTGTATTTTTCTAAAATGAAAAAGCAAAACAATGTGTGTTCACAACGCCATCAGTGCCTTTGTGCGGCTGCTCCCGTCGAGTGGAGCATTCCACCTCCTCTCGCTCGCTCTTCCGGCACTAACAGGCCTGAGGGACTTGTTCCTTTTGTACGGAGACCTCGCAGCAGTGACTCAAGCCGTTTACCATACTGTCCTGTGTGCAACCTACTCGACGAGTTCTATTGTGTTTAATGGAATCACCAGGCAGTTACTATGTGATTATTGGGAAATAATGGGGGTATTTTGCAGTGAGTCCATCAATAATTCATGTCACCAATACACCTACTATTTACCCCTGTAATTAAGATATTGTTGACTTCTACGCATTTGTTTAAACAACAACAAAAAAGAAACTATTTTTTAAATGATGTTTCATTTAACGGGAGCCTACCAAACCTGTGATGTCAGATACCTGAGTTTTTGTAAATGATCTGCCATCCCCAGAAGGCGACACTAGAATTTATGTCAAATCATCATAATGGATACTTTGTTGTTCCAACCAGCATGAAAACAGATGTATTTACAGTTCCGGCAGCTGCAGACCCACTATTAGAAAGCCAGATTTGTACTTCCTATTATATTTGTACTTCCTTAGTTAAACACCAGCTCTCACTCCTGAAACAGAAGTGATAAAATAAGGAAAAGAAGTCTGGATCCAAGTGGCCAAGAAACTGGGTAACATATTCTAGGAATAAAATTATAAAGCACTGAAAGAATCAATCTGGCAATTCATGAGCAAAAAGAAATACAATTTTCTGGTGAAAACTATATTATGCCATGTTAGGAATAGTGGCAATTAATGATTTAATATCCTCTGCTCTCACTGAAAGAAAATACCACTCCTGACCAAGTTATAACAGAGATGACATACGAGAAGTTTCAGCCACCCTGCCAACTGACAGCTCCAGAGAATGTAAGAAAATGGTATCTCCACAGCCCTGGGGGAGGTTTTGCTTTGTATGAAATGACATGTACTTATCACAAGCATTTTAACATGTGTGTCCTTTTGTTTTATAGTAATTAAATTTCTAGTTGGGCACATGATTTTTGTTTCGTTTTGTTTTGTTTGTTATTTTTATTTTTTATTTTTTGGTGGCACCAGGGATTGAACTCACAACTTTCATACAGAGTGAGAACATTCATCAACCTACCTTTAGATGAGGTATGGCCATGTTCAGAAGTCAAGTCTGCAGCCTCCTGCTCTTTCATTCCATCTCCAGGTGCCAGAATACAGACACGGGGGTAAGACGAGTAAGACATGGTGGACCGTGTGGACAGGGCCACTCTTGGGACAGTGGAGCAACGCAACAGCTCCTACTTCTGATTGTTCATAGGACCGCGTTACCAGATTAAGAAGGAATCTTACACAAGATAGACACATTTCTGTCCTGCTTAACCCATTGTCGTTTTGGATCTCTGTACTACGAATACAAACCTATATCCAAACCAGGACAGAATTCTGAATGAAGAACTGTAATGAAACAGAAAAAAGATAGTGGTTGAATTCCACCCTCTCCCCCATCTTTAACGCTTGCAGAAATCCCAAAAAACAAAAGGATACAAGTACAGAAATATTACCAATATTGAAGAATATGTTTACATGGGTATATTTTATCACGCTAAGTGTTAAAGTTGGAAATATTTACGTCATGGCTCCCAACTGGTGGATAATGGAGACTCATCTTTGTTTCTCTGTGCTGATAAATTTACTTAGCTTTTAGGATGCTAAGTAAATTTAATTGGATCACCATTAAATAAGACTATCTCAAATTATCTAGGAGCATTGGTAATCTTTCAAGAGTCTGAAAATATTTTCCACTATGTTAAGATATTGGTGTGACAGTACATGTCACTTTATTAACAATGGTAGCACTGATGATAACTGATGACAATATTTTCTGGATCTAACTTCTGGCCTCAGGGTCTGTGCCATTTTAAAGAGATAGAGACTAAGAGCCTTATGGATGTTATGGTTTGGATCAAAAATGCTCCACAAAAGCCTCACGTGTGCAAAGGTGAAGCTTCTGGTGACTGAATTGATCACGAGGGCACTAATTTCATCAATGGATTGATCCACTGATGATTCCATAGGATCAAGGGAAGTTGATCAAGAGAAGGTGTTCTCTCTCCCTTTCTCTTTCTCTGCCTCCTATCTGCCTTGAAGCGAGCACTTCGCTCCAACACATGCACCCTGCCATGGCGTTCTGCCTCACCACGGACCCACAGCAATGAAATCAGGTGACAAGGGACTGAAACCCTGATCCCAAATAAACCTTTCTTCCCTTAGGTTGCTTCCTTCAGGTATTTTGTCACAGCAATGGTGAACTGACTAACTCAATGGCCTGCAGCAAGACCATCTGAAAGCTCACACTGTCTTTGAGTGGCACTGCTTTGGTGGGACACTACGACCTTGAACCTGATCTCTGCTTCAAAGACACTCTGAGTTCAAGCAAGGCAACTCTGTGGACCTGCAGACCCCATGTGAAGTGGTGCAGTCTGGTAATGGTGACACTAAGTGATCACTGAATCACTAAGTGGTGGGAGGACTTTAAAAATGATACAACACCAAAAAGTGTACTTGTGAAAAAGAGGAATGAATGGTTTTCAGCTTTCTCAGACTTCCCTTAAACTAATTCTTTGACATCTTTTTTCTACCTAACTTTCTGGTGATGATGCTGGGCCCACACAAATGAGGAATAAAATGAGACAACCAAATTTATTTTTACTTTTGGACCTGAACCAGAGTCTAAATGATTCAAGCAATGGCATTTACTTCCCCTGGGAGCCTGTTCTCTAGTCTAATAGATCTCACTATTAGGAAATCCCTCTTATAATTCAGCATAAATTGTCCCTTGCTGAATTCCATCCTATTATTCCTAGTTGGATGTCCTTGGACTCCTTTAAACAATGAGTTCTCTACCCACAGACCTGACCATGGCCAGACAAGAGAGGTAGATGAAGAGAAAAGAAAGTAAGAGGATTGATTAAGAAGAATGGACTGAAATTGCCAACTCTACCATGGCTCATGTCAAATCGGTGGGCAACCCTGCCACAAACTATTATATATGGGCACAGACAGCAGATTTATTCAGAAGCTTGGATAATCTCAGAAAAACATTAATTCTCATCTAACCACAACAAATACCTTTTCATTCTTTCTCTGTAAGTAAAATATGCCAGAATCATAAACACTAAAATAAAGACAGTTAGAGATTAAAAATACATGTCTACAAGTATTTAAATCAGATATTTGGCTCTATGTATGGCTTAGATCTCTTCTCCCCAACTTTATTCTTTGTAGTAACCACTCTAATACTCATTGAAGTTTTAAAAAGTACTCACTGAGGTTTAAAAAGAAAGCTATCTGGAGATTACATCAATAACTTTCTTGAATACTCCCAGCATGGCACCTGTGATGTTGTTTACCAGACCTCCCCAGCCAGGACTCTCCTCGCTGTACCCACTCTAACGTGGTTGAAATGAAAGAGACACGTGATGACATGACCAGATGCTAGCTACCCATGGCCAGTGAAGATGCCCTTGCCAAACCCCAAGGATCTTTTCAGAAAAGTGTCAAGTCAGTCTCTTTTTCTTGTCTGGACCTTTTTCTTGTCTGCTGCCCTGTCTGTCATCAGTTAGACCAAAGGAGTAAAGACAGCCCACCTGTAAGGATCAGGGGGAGGGTGGAAGATGGGGACAGAGACATAGGGCTGGAAGGCACAGTCTCAGCATCGACAAGATCCCATGCCTTGCTTCCATTTATTTCTGAAGTGTGGAAGCATCTTGTATTTGGTTTCATGAGGAATGTCAGGATCCTTATAGTTAAAACCATTTGCAGTGTATGAGGACCCTTCAAGACAGAGCACTGAGGATACAGATAAACGTATGGCTCAGCTCAAAAGTAGAAAACAGAGTTCTGAGTCCAAGACCTTTAGACTAAAAGATCAATCCTGTACCACCCTCGGGAGAGTACCGTGTATGTTTTGAACAAGGCAAGGGAGAGGCTGGGCGAGAGAGAGGGCATCTGCGCAGACTCTTCAGGGAAGGTCAAAAACTCTCCTTTTGTGTGGATGTGGCCTCGGCGACCCCAGACAGTTGATAGAACCTGTATGATCTCCAGGTTTCCATGTGTAATATAAGTAGTCATGGTGGCCCTGGCTAGCGGCTTCCCAGTGGTGCAATTCACGTCATCGAAGACAGCAATAAGATCAGCACTCCTAGAAGTCTTCTAAACTACTTCCATGAAAATTGGTTTTGTGCTTGGCTTGACTGGATTTGAAGTTTGTAAGAAAAACCAAAGTAGAGCTTCCATAGTTGCGTCAGTAATGATAAAAATGCAGGCCATGATCCAGCTACATCAGATGCTATAGAAAAGGACAAGGAAAGACCTCCTAATAGGTCATCTCCGCCTATTGGCCTCGCTCCCCTCTACCTCCCGAAATTTCACCCTCAGACCATTTAGTAAGATTCTTTGCAATGCTGCCTTTGCAATATGCACAGTGTTTCGGCGGGGTTGTGGGGCTTGATTCCTCCATGGTCTTACTTTGTAACCAGGTAAGATTCTCAGGAAAGACATTTTTATCCAAAGTCATCTCAAAAGGAAACCAGCTTCTTCTCACTGGCAAGTAAATTTCCCAGCTGTAAGCCAATTTACCATGCTGTGTTTTGCGCCACGCATCTCCGTTCCCCTTCCCTGCCTTGAAATAGGCTCTATAGTATTCCTTCAGGACCAAAATCTATTACACAGTGAAAAATAAGTATGCAAATTATCTCCCAACTACACGTATGAAGCTTGCAAATGTTATTCTCGGGAAAGTGCTGATTATGGAAAATTATTAATTAACATGTCAGGCACTGAGGTTTGAAATATAACTGTGTTTACTGTATTGAACAATAAAAGGGGGAAAACAGCAAAATCAGTGATCCAGTGGTTGCTAAGATTGTCAGCACCCGATTTCTGCCTTCTTGACTCGGCCTTTGCCACCAATCTTTATTCTCACACACACAAGCACACGCACACAGCATGCACACGTGCACACGATAAATCAGAGAACACGCATGAAACAGAGAAGTAGCCCACGTGATACTTGTTCCTTCTTCCGGTCTAGGTTTCTTGACTGAGTTTTTCAAAAGGTATTTGAATTATTCCTTTTTTGTTTTTTCCGCAAGTGTTAACGGAGCCCCTTTGTGGGCAAGCCCGAGAAGGCCCTGGGGGGCGCACAGCGAAGAAGGCAGGTGCTCTCTCCCCCCACCTGCGGCTGCGCACAGCTGCACTGAGCGCCCCAGCCGGCCGAGTCCAGCACCCGCAGGCCCGCTGAGATGCTGGTGCTCAGCCCCAGGCCCCAGGCCTCCTGGGTCAGAGCTTCCTGCTGTGGAGTTGGAGCAGCTTTCGTTTAACAGACTCTTCAGGTGAGTCTGGCCACACTGAACTGCTGAGAGCAGCACTATAGCACTAACGCACTAGCAGCGTTACTGGAGTTACTTTGGTAGATGGAGTGAATGTCAAATTCAGTGATTGCTGGAAACTGGTTTTAGCCTTTGTACATCCTGAAGGCTTGGCTGCTCCCATAGAGTTAAGCTATGGTTCAAGAGTTTCATGAAATTAGATCAGCAAAGGATCCCAGATTACATGAAAACACTTTTTTTAATACTGTAGTAATATTGGCTACACATTTCTACTGAAGATTTGTACTGCTTACATTAAATTACATTTCCACAAGCAAGTACACAGTAAAACAAAAGTTTTTGTCAATCTCTGATCACATGGCATTTATTCTTTAAAAGCAAAAAACCTGATTAGTTGTTGAGCACATAGTCAATCGCAGAACAAATTGTTATATTCGAGGAGAGTGCTGGTCAGTATGACGGGAAACGATCCCCTCGTTGTCTTCAGCAGTGATAGATCAATATAAAGCTGCCAGTGCCTGGTTCTCAGGTGCAGCAATGTCTCCAGGTAGGAAAGGCAAGATTCAAAGTTCAGCCAGATGGGAGGCCAAGATCCTTATTAAATACCGTCTTACAGGAAAATGAGACCTGGGGTGCTGACTTTTTTTTTTTTTTAAATGACTGTTCTGAAAGAAGAGCTCATTTGTCCCCATCTGCCCTGTGCTTTCCCAACTGCAAGGAGATGCATAGCAAGCCAAGTGGGGGCTAATTACACGGTCCTCATCTTGCTCTGGGCACCTGGTCTGAGGCTTCAGCTCCTTCCTGGGCCCCTGAACTAAGATTTCCCTCCAAAGAAATCCAGAGACCGCCTTTCCTTTCTCCCCTGACTCCTCCCTCCCTTCAGAGAATCTGATCCAAAAGCAATGTCTTTTATCAGTCCTTGCTACATGGCCGGAAGGCGCTAACCACACACCTCACCTCCCTCTCCCCTCCTAAGCCCCGCCCCACGGGGGGAACCAGCTGCTGCTACTCTTCCAAATTACAGCAAGGAAACTCAGTCCTGAAAAGGTTAGCTAGCTTACCAGAGGCCAGATGGAGAGACAATGAGAACTTGAGACTTGGTGGCCAGCCCAGCCCCTGCTGTCGTCCGCTCTTCCCTTTCGAAATTCCAGTTGGCATTTGGCAACACTGCTCAGTCAACGGGCAGTATGTGGGCACCCATGCTGTCCCTCTCTCCCTCCAGTCCTTGATGAAACCACTTCGTAAACAGCACTAAGGAGAACCTAATAGACAGTCTAGGGGAACACAACAAAATGCAGGTGGTCCTCATTCTTCATGGGCTTTTTAGAAAGCCTCTAGGTGGTTCGGCAAAGTCAGCCTGAGCCCTGGAGGTGTGGAAACTGAGCCCTCCCCCAGGAGAACACAGGCTAGGGTGCCTGTTACTCTCTGGTCACAGCAGTTCATCAACCAATCAGCCGATAGCCTGGACTTACATGTGTTTCTGTTTAAATACCGAATACACTTTTAAGTGGATATACATCCTTGGCAGTGAACCCACAGCCAGCAGCATGATAACTCTCCCCTCAGTGAAGTTTTAGCTGACATGCTTTTTTCTCTGCAGCCATGTCACAACTTTCTTGTGCTTGGAAATACCGGAGCACACCACGAAGGGTCTATTTTAAACAGAGAAGCCACCAAAACTTCACAAAAACAGTTCACTAACCAGACCCTAAGAAAAGACGTTGGTACAGTCTGAGCTGACTTCTGCTTCTCAGTGAACGCATGTGCGGCTGCTCCTCCGCCCCTCACCACTCTCATCTAGAACATGCAGCACTCACGGATCTGCACTGGTCCTCAGGGTTCGAGAGCGTCTTTCTCTCACCTGTCCCTCTGATCTGTCTCCCTGACCAAGGAGGCATTCAGAGCTCCTGACACTGCCCTGCAGCCTGAGTGTGACAGCCTGGGTCCCAGCCACCACCCACAGTGGTTCCCCAGGAAGGTCCTTCACCTTCCTCAGCTTCCTGCAAGGCTGGGCTGTGATTCCATGTGGAAACCACTTCCTCCCAGCCAGGAGCCCTTCCCAGGTGCCACCTGTCTGATCGGCCCTCCTGACTTCAGTTCGCTTCATGGCCTTTTAACATTACTATTCATGTGTTGTTATTCAGGTGTTGTTTTTGTCCTTCTGTGGGAGGGAGAATTCCAGGCTAATCCAAGAGCCCTGCCTCTTGCCATCCACACTATCAGAGGTAGGAGATTGGGGCGTGGCAAAGCTGCTGGGCAGGTGGGCTTGACCTGTCAATCATGGAGATCCTGGACTTGTTCGGAAGCTCTGCACCTGGTACCAATCGGAGAGCGCTAGCTTCACTTCTGGACCAAGATCAGGCAGAGTCTTGCTAGGCCAGCCTAGATCTGACAGCAGAACAGAAGTCCGAAAGATGGCCACCACTGAATTCGTAGCCACTGTGAGCTTTTTCAGTGGCCTGCCCTGCACTCTGCGGGGTGTGTTTCTTATCTATTCCTTTCTTACCCTAACTGGCCGGCACTTCCTCTGCAGAGCACCTTTTCTCCCTGGTTCTCTTACCTTTAATCAATATAAAACCTCACTGTTTTTTGCTCTATCGTCCAATTCCTTGAACAGGTCAACCAGAGCCTGGAAGGGACACAGCAGCCCCGTAGCCCACTAACACTTTGAGTGGGACGGAACAGGTGACTATTCTGTGGGACAGATCATGGGGCAGCCAGTTACTGTGACTATGTTACATTGCATAAGACCCCGTCCCAGCAGACAGGAGACAGCTCCTTCTGTAGGGTTTGAAGCAGGGAGCTGCCCTGTTGTGAGTGGTCACATGATCAGACTGGAGCCAACCTAAGGGTGCTCCAGCTGACCATCAGCACAAAGCAGGAACCACTGAAGACTGGCAACCGCATGGAACTGGACTCTCCCACTGACCTGCGAGACTCGGAAGACCGCACTCAGATGAAACCAAACCTGATCAGTGCCTTGATTGCAGCCTTAGGAAACTCTGCCCAGAGAATGCAGCCATTGGTCCACAGGCTGTGGATGATAAATGGGACTTATTGTACACTGCTAAGAGTTGGGTAACTGGTTATCAGCAGCAATGTGTACCATCTCCGTGAGGATCAAGCTCTGGAGGCCAGGGGACCTGTGCATGATGCTCTTGGACTGCTCTATCCTCAGCCCTGCCTCTGTCCTCAGCCCTGCTGCACAGCCAGGTCTCAGTGAAGACCACCTGGGGCTGCCTTGGAGACCAGCAAATCATGGCCTTGTTTCTCAGCACCTTCCTGGGATTTCTGAAGTCCCCCTTCTTTCCCCTGCTTGTCTCTGTCCACTGCTGCTCAGATGCCTCAGTTCTGTCCCAGACCTCCGGGTCCAAGGCGCAGCCACTTCTTGAATGTCTTCATCAAGTTCAGTAGCATGAGCCATATAGTGACGGACAACTGGGGGTGTCACTCCCCACGGCCTGGCACACAGTAAGGGTACAGGCTTTTCTGCTCTGCAGAGCTACCCTGGCACGTGCAGCCCCAGCCCACAACCCTAGCACTGAGTCCACAGGGGCCTATCACGGAATTCTTCTCTAAATAAACCCGGTGCCTTCTCAGGAGGCTTGTGGGGACAGATGTTAATACAGTGACATTTTCTACATCATTTAATCTAGGCTGATAAATTCTAGTTCCGCCCTCTCTGCTGAGCTTCAGGGGCATTTATCCATCTGTCTGCAGGTTATCTGCACTTGGAAGTCTCACAGGTCCCACAAATTCCGCATGTCCAAACACCGTTCCTTCCCAGAGCGCTCTTCTCCAGGGCTCCATAGCTCATGCGTGGCACTTCCATACAGTCGCCCAAGCTGCAGCCCTCAGGGTCTCTTCCACCTGGCCCTCCAGGCCTCAGTCTGCCTTCCACAGACTCAGCCCTTGCAAATGCTTCTCGACTTCACCTCCCCTCAGCAGGACCACTGTCCTCTCGGTTCCCCTCAGAAAAGATCACACACCTGCTGTCTCTCTCCATCCCCCAACTGCATTTTCCACATACTGCCCAGCCCGTTAACGTTACTGCTTCCCTTCCCCGTCCCTGACTAATCACCCTCACTGGGCTTATGAGGTCCCTCAGCTGCTTACAATTTCCCCTGCCACCATCTCTCCAGGCTCTCCCCTGGGCCCTGCTCCAACTTCCTGACGCTTCTCACTTCCTCAAGGGCTCCCTGATCTTGTCCCTCACGCCTTGGCCTCCACGTGTGTTAATGTGTCTGCCTGAAAGCCTCTGTTATCTTTGACACCTGCTATGATCTCTTTGTCCTTTGGGTGTCTCCTATAAGACTAGGTGACGGTCTTGTCTTACATGACTTCATTTCATATCAAAATATTCATCACACTATATTGTTATTGATCATCCAGTGACCATCTACCTACTTAAATATGCAATTCACAAGGAAAGAAGCTGCACCATCTTGTTTGTTGTTGAATCCCAGGGTCTAGTAGAGAATGGGTCACCAGACGGTGCTCAATAATGACACATTGGTAACTAATAAATGACCAGAAGATGCAGACTTTAGCCTCTCGAGTCCCCCCTCTTATTGCAAAGTTAACAACACGAATGTGTGAAAGTTAACAGTATTATGGTGAAGTCATAACGAAGAAAGCAGATGACACAGACTTGTCTTGGTAGGCTTAGGTGTGACTTCCAAGGGACTGCTATGCATTCGTGAGATGTCTGTGAGTGGGGCTGTCTCATAGAGAAGGTGTGACCTGAGCTGAGCCTTGGTCAGTGCAAAGAACTTTGCCAGAGAAAGATCAGGAAAAAATACCCCAAGTGAGGGAAATACAGAGAGGAGTCTGGAGTGGTAAGGGCGCATTTAAGACCTGGTCAAAATTGAAAAGTATATTCATTCTTTTTTTTAATCACCATCACTACATACCTGAATCTGGGTACTTTATAAAGAGGTGTATTTGGCTTGCAGTTTTGAAGGTTCAAAGGTGTGGGGCAGCGTCAGCTTAGCTCTGGTGAAGGGTTTGGGAAGATGATATCACAATGGCAGAAGAATATACGTGAAAGAGGGGTATCCCATGGTGAGACAGGGATCCAGAGAGGCTGAGGAGTTGCCAGGCTTGTATAACAACCCTCCCTCACGAACTGAGCAGAGTCCCGTGAGATCTACATCAACCTTTTCTAAAGACAGAGCTCCCAGTGGCTTTAAGGACATCCCACTAGGTCCCACGTCCTAAAGATACCATCACCAACCTACTGTGCTACACTAAGTCAAAGCTCCCGGCACAGAAAACCTTGGCGGACACACTCGAGCCATAACCAAACCAAAGATTTGAAATCATTTACACGCAGACAGTTGGACTAGAAGATGACTTATAGAAGTGTGGGATGCAATAGAAACAAACAAGCATGGTGAAACCTGAAAAAACTTGGAAATGGTGGGAGCCAGTCCTATCACAAAGTTTAGAGGGATAGAGGAGTACCCCAAAACTGGTAGAGGCTTTGGGACAGTGGAGGAAGGGCTGCACAAAGACACCTGAGCAGGGGAGGCTGCAGTTGGGATCTGCATCTCAGGAAGAAGGAAGGAGAAACCAGCAAACTAGTGTGCCTCTGTTCTCATACTCTCGTCTCCGCCACATCTGCCTTAGGAGCTAGGACAAGAAAGCCCGAGACTCCAGCCAGTGGAGGAAGGCAGGAGCAGAGCGGAGAAGGGAGGACTGGGAGGAGGGAGACACAGATGCAAACTAACCAATGGTTTAACTAAATCCACCTCACAGCAGAATTTCCTTACAGAGTAAGGGAAAGGATGAACAGCAGGGCTTTCACAGACCTATGTCTGGAGGTGAAATTGAAGACATGTAGTAGATACTCAGTCTCTGTTTGAAGTATGAATGAATGAATGAAAACTGTATTTGCAGAGCACTGGCTATGCATTGCAGCATGTTTCACAAACACGTCAGCCCAGTTTAGGCTTTACCCAACCAAAATGTACTGCTGAAGCATTTAGCAGAAGAGGGACAAAAGAAAAATATCATTCTATACCCATTTGACATACTGGAAGAACTAAGGGCAAGGCTCTGAATGCAGACAAATCAGAAGGCTCATGACAGATGTGATAGTAGCATTTAGTATTTCCCACAGAGCACACCCTGGAGTATGCTTTAGACAATTATCTCTTTTCATCTGCCCAACTCCATTCTGTGAGATGTGTACTGACCTTGTCCTTATTTGAAAAAATGAGCAAATAGGGTCTCTAAGAGGGTGAGAAACTTAGCTCCCGTCCTATAGTTGGTAACTGGTAGAGTTCACCTGCAATGTGGCATCGGAAGCCCCATGCTCAATGCTAGGACACAGCCACCAATCAGATGAAAGTGATGGGGCAGTCTCAGGAGACCCCGCAAAGCCGGGACCCAACCCGCTCTGATCTCAGGGAGTTCTCCCTTCCCTTACCCTAGAATTTTCAGGCAGCTGCTCCCTTCACAGGAACCACCACAATTTGTGTTTCTCTGTTGGATATCACATCTTCTGCCTTAGCAGTCTCCTTCAATTTTCCCTCTGGTGGCAAATTGTTATATATCCAAGACCTATGTTCTGTTGAAACTGAGAGTTTAGAAAAATGACTATCAAGAAAAAAATTAGAGGATAACGGAGGATGTAGCTCTGAAATTGAGAACTTGCCTAGCAATGCAGAAGGTACTGAGTTTAATACCCAGTAATCCCCCTCCTCCACAAAACTGTGTAGCAATTATATTGAATACCCTCCACATACATGGTTTATAGGAAGCAGTCACATGTAAAGGGGAAAAGCTTTTTTGTATTAAACCCTTGGTTTCAGAAATATTTATACTTATAGGAACAAATCATCTAATCTCTCTGGGACCAACGGAAGAACCAAAGTCCCCCCGTCTCCCTCCACCAAATATCATTGGGTTCTCCCAGATTGCTCAGTGGGCTGCTCCCTATAGGTGAGTATTGATGGCAGAACACACAAGTTAGGACTATTCATCAAGCACCATAAACCTGATGTCATGTTACACACAGAATCATTCAGGGAGCTCACTGGAGTGGGGAAAATTTGCTCTGTTTTTGGAGCTGCCAGTCCCTTCCCTAAAAGAGTGTCCTAGTGAATCTAAATATGGTAGGACACCTAACTATTGAAATTGTTATTGTGTCAAGTCAAGGAAGAGTCCAGTACCACCAACCCTCGCTGACTAATTTAGTAAACAGAACAAGGGTTTTCCCAACTGAGATAAAATTTGCTATTTTGTTGCAGTTGTTATTTATATTTGTCCTTAACTTTAGTCATTTATGAAGTGCCTCAATTGGAAAAATGCCACAAAAAGTGTGAGAGACATTTATTTCTTAAGAATGAGCACTATCCCCAATTTTTAGAAAATCCAAGCCATCAGACCAGTAAAATTATAGAAAGAGCTGAGCATATGAAGTGAGCCATTTTCTTTTCCTCCTAGTGCCTGTGCACATAATTCCAAATCAAACATATTCACATTATTAACTTTTTAAAGTTTATTAGTCTCAGTGCTAATGAACTCATTCATCCTTGGCAGATGCACATGGCTCCCTAATGGAACGTCAATAGATAGATCGGCAGTGAAGTGAGCACATCCAATGGTGGATGCCAAATTCCACTTGGCGGCGATGACGGGAAGAGGTGATCACTTCCAAAGAGACACTTGGACACAGCTTCCTATAATGGGAAAAGCACCGGAGGGGTGTCTGCAGACCAGGATTCTGCGCCTGGCTCTGCCACTTGCAGCCAAGTGACCTTGAACAAGTCAATGAACACTTCTAGGACTCAGTTCCTTTTCTGCAAAAGAAGGAGATGCGTCAGGTTCTCCCCCAAAGTTCTTTCTAGATCTGCAATGTAAACCCTTCCTTGCCTGCCCCACAGAACACACCATCCCCTGAGCTCCAAAGAAGTTGTCAGGTGTTTGTGTACATTTTGATTCATGGTATCTTGCTATATTTAGACATCTGCCTAGTCAAACAATGGTTCATTCTTTATGGATAAAATTAAAACTTGGCTCCCTAGGAGATACTATGCCACAGGTTATGGGTTTTAATTTCTGACCTGTTCCAACATTGCCAAGTTCAGAGTTGTAATGAGTTTCCTAACCTGCATTGGTTTGTGTCAGCCTGCGTGACAGTGTGTTGAACATGCTAAAGGGAGACAGAAAATGGAACGGCCAAAATAAAACAAACTACCCAGGCCTTCTTTTCTTTCAATTATCAGTTTTGAAGAGTAGCCTCAACATAGGTATGCTTCTGTTTGGAGACTTCTGAACTCCCAGCATTAATTTTCCAGGGTAAACTTCCTGTCTTCATGCAATGAGCGTTTTTTTTTTTCTTTCTTTCTTTCTTTCCCTCCGATGTTTAAAATTGTAAAATAGCTAGAAAGTCAGGCTATTTTCTCTCTGATGTTTCATGGAAAGGGGCTGCTTCATTATTGAGCAAAAGCAAAAATAATAATCGTAAAAAGCTTTTGCTTCTGGACCGCATAAATTATCTCCAATTTTCCTCATTATTTTCTCCTGCGGGGCATAAAGAGATTGCCTGTGGTAAAATATGTATCAGTACAAAACAAATAGAAAACAGTTTAAGCCACTGAAGTATTTACCTTTTTTATTTTTTAAAAAAGACATTTTAATCCTATTAACGGTAAATTATATTACCTATTGTGAAGGCAGACATGAAAGAAACATTTGAAGCATGCAGTTAATTATGATACCAAGTGACACATAATATTTATGCTCCTCTAGTGTAGCCTGAACAATTTTTCTTTCACTAACTGTGAGTCACACACTGATTGAAGTCTTGAAACCGATGCTGAGACAGACCACAGGCACATCTGCCGGGGACACTTCATTCTACAGATAATTAATGTTACAAGAAATGGCCATTGTTTATTCTTTTATCAGCCTAATTTCACATAGAAGGAAAAATCCTCTACCCCAGTCCTTTCATTTTCATTCTCCATTTCAGCATATTTGTTAAATGTCCACACAGCCTCAGCAAAGCAGGGAGTTTGCAAACGGATTTCAACACAGAGCAGCTGTGTCTCCGTTAATGTAGGGGTCCTTCTTACAAATGCTAAGGCATTCGTGAAAGCTATTTCCCGCTTAGAGAGAAGTGACTGAACCTATCTAAACAAGTCGGGGGTTTGAAGCATCGATATATATTTCCATACAATTGGAAAAAAGTATAAATCATTAGTTAAAATTAGCAAATCATTCCCACCTGATGACTACACAGCGACATAGCCAACTTGCTGTAGACCAGTAGGGAATGGAGCTCTGTCGTGCCCGGCTTTTTCATCCTACGTGGCCAGCTGGGGCTGAGGCTGCCCGCGGGTCACTCTTGAGGGACAAGGGCATGATGGCCTACCCATGGGGCCATGCTGCAGCTGAGCAGAGTCTCAGGGAGCAAAGCCCAGCTCTTGCTTTCACACATAAAGACCTTGGCCGACTTTATCACCTGCATTTTTACCAAGCCACTTACTGGCAGCAGTGGATACGTAACCGACTCCTACCAGAGTCCAGAGCGCATCCCAGAGAGCCCTCTCGTGGTTCTTTTCCATCAGTGGCTTCCTGCCCCATTGTTACCTGGTGACTCATGGAGGCGTGCAGCTCAAGCTTGGATTTTATTATGACCTGCAGCCCCCAAAAGGGACTGAGTAGAAGTCCTCCTCACTATGGAAATACATTGCTGCCCATAAGCTATCTGAAGTTTTCCATTTTAAATGGAAAATAAATATAATCCTAGCCTGGCATGGTGGTAGATGCCTGTAATCCCAGCAAACAGTTGTTTGGTCTTACCTTCATCTATTTTGCATTTATATTTTAATAATTTGCTGTTATAAAAATATTACACAAATATTAGCAATTGAATGAAGGCATTTAAATTTGATTTCAAAATCCATTTCGAGTTATAGTATTCTAGCAGATCTTGCTTAGCTACAATATATTCCTAACTTTTAATCCAGTTTTCAAATTAAATGATGCTTTTACTGAGGTATAACCTACACTTACATGCATAGGTCTTACCTAACTGCACAGTTTGGTAAGTTTTGACAAAAGCACACAACTAGGTAACCCAAAGTTCTGTGAAGATATAAAACATTTCCTTGGTACCAGAACATCCTTCATGTTCCTTCCTAGTTATTCCCTGTCCTCCTACACATATAATCACAATTCTGATTTTCATTGGACCACTCTGCCTATTCTTAGATTCAGGTAAAACCATATAGGATTATGCTACTTTTCCATCCTTGTCACAGACTTGAAAAATTTTACATTTCCTTGCAGAGTTCTATACAGGTTTATCTCCTGTTTAGTTTTCTACCATCACAGCCAAGATACTGAGCACCCTGTCTGTACAGGACCCTGTGCTTTGTGGTTTAATAACCAACTGCCTTACCCTCCAACTCTCCTCCCCAAAGAGTTAACCTCCAGAAATCACTAAACTCTCACTCATTCCTGAATTTTGAAATATAAAAATGTTCTATAGATGGAAAACACCTATGTAACATTTTGGGTTGATTTTTTCACTCACCATAACTACCTAGAAATCCATCCACCTGCTTATGTGTGTCAATGCTTTGTTCCTTCTATTGAGGAATATTCCATGGTACCTGTGCATCAGTTTGTTTAACCATGCACACTTATTGAAGGATATCTGAGCTATTTCTAACTTCAGTGGGGGTGGGGAGAGAATTGTTAACACTTGTATGCAAGTTTTTGTGTGAACATTTTCATTTCTCTAGCTGCTGGAAAATCCAATTAATAAGATGTATGCAAGCTGCATATTTAGTTTTATTTTCAAAAACTGCAAAATTCTTCTCCATCACTTGGTCTTCCCATCTTCACTGTATGAATGATTCTCATCCTCACCACCATTTGGTATTGTCACTGTTTTTTATGTTAGCCTAATAGTTCATTGTGGTATTAATTTGCATGTTCCTCATAGATAACAATGCATCTTTTTTATATGCTTATTTTCTTTTTGTATATCTTCTTTCAGTGAAATGTATGTTTATATTGTTTTCCATGTTCTTTCTGAATTGTTTAGTTTTCTATTGTTGGATTGCAAAAAGTCTTTATATATTCTAAATAGTAATCCTTTGTTAAGTATGTAATTTTCAAATATTTTCTAACAACCTACAGTTGTTTTTCCTTCCTCTTCACTCAGGTTTTTCAGAGAAATGTTTTTAACTTTGATGATTCCACCTAATCAATTTTTCTCTATAAATAGAGCTATTAATCTAAGGACTTTGTCTCTTTTTATATTCTGATGACATTGCCAGTTTTTTTCTAAACATTCTACAATGTCACGCATTTCATTTTAGCTCATAATTCACTTATCCATTTAGAACTACTTTCTTCATAAGATGTGGGGCTTAGGTCAATCTCTCTCTCTCCCTCTTCCTCCTTCTCCTCCCTCTCTCTCTCTCTCTCTCTCTCTCTCTCTCTCTCTCTCTCTCTCTCTCTCTCTCTGTTCAAGCACCATTTATTAAACAGTCTTTTCTCCCTCCATTGGATTGCTTTTTCATCGTTGTCAAAAATAAGTTGAGCATATGCATGAGGTTCTATTTCTGAGTTTCCAAGTCCATTTCATGTGGCTTTATATCTAACCTTCCTCTAACTCCACACTGGGTTACCACAACTGAAGAGCAAGGTCTGGTTTGGGTGGAGCTATTCTCCAACTCTATTGCTCTTTGTCAATATTATTTTCAGAATTCTAGGGCACTGGGCTTTCCAGAGAGACTTTAGAATGTTTATACCTACAGAATACTTCCTGAGACTTCGATGGGAATTGCAGAAAGTGTGTAGATTGATGTGGGGAGAAGCGGCACCTTACCCTGTTGGTCTCCCAACCTCTCAGCGTGGGTTGCTACTCTATTCATTTAGGCCTGGTTTGATTTTTCTTTAGCAATTTTTAAATGCTGAATACAAACCCTGTGCATAATTTGTTCATTGGATATTTTAGCATTTAATTTTCTCTGAAGTAATTATAAATTTTATTGTGCTTTCAATTTAGTTTTCCATGTGCTTACTGTCAGTATGTAGAGATAATATAGGAACATGTGTCTTGCAAACTTGCTAAACTTATTTACTAGTTACAGGAAGTTTTTGTGTGTAAACTCCTTGAGATTTTCTACAGAGATAATCATTTCCTTTTTACTAATCTGTGTGCCTTTTGTTTGTTTTTCTTACCTCTTGTGTATGGTGTAGAAAGCACTATATGAAGTAAGAATGATGAAAGCAAAGAACTTGGGGGTTATTTAGTCACCCTTAGCTATGATCTTACTTGGAGGTTTTTAAAACATGTTCTTTATCAAGTTGAGGCAATCTCCCTCTATCCCTAACTTGCTGAGAGTATCTTTTAGCCACAAACGGTATTAGACTTTTAAAATATTGATGTTTTTCCTACAGTAGTTGACATGATCATAGATATTTCTTCTTTAATTTACTAGTATGCTAGAATACCTTGGGTTAATTTTCAAATGTCAACCAAGTTAAATAATACTGTGCTCTTGCTGTCTTTCGGTTAGTGCATGAAATCCATACATATTAAGGTAATTTTCAACGTGTTAGAGTTTAAATCTGCTATGTTACTGTTTACTATTTGATTTCTCTGGCTTTTGAACCATGTCATACCTTTCTTGATAACCTTTTGTATACTTAAAGACTTTATTAGAAATCAGTTTTCTTTTATACATTGTGTTTTAGTGTATCTCTCTGTAACTTTTGTAATGGCTGTTCTAGATTTTAAAACATGCATATGTATCTCTGACAATCTCACGGTACCCACGTTACCACGCTACGTACAGGAGCCTTGCCTCCTTTCAGATCCCCTCCAGCTCCAACTTAAAGCAGTGGTCTGCAGTACCCAGTAGGGTTGAAGTATGTGTTTCAATCACAAAATGAGATTTTTAAAAACTCTTCAAAGGAAGAGTAATCTATTTTATGTATCTATATTTCTGATCTTATGTTGTTCCTCTTGTTTGTGCATGATTCAAGCATCTTTCTTTTATCATTTCTTCTTTTCTAAATAACTTCCTTTGGTTAGTCTTCGAGAGGAAGTCTATTAGGCACAACTTCTTTCAGCTTTTCTATCTTCTCAAATGTTTTTTCTCCTTTATTTCTAAAGGATGGTCTTTCTACAGGTTTTCTGGTTGACAGTGCTCTTCTTTCAGAAGTTGGAAAATGCTATTCTACTTCCCTCCAGCACCTACAACTAAGTACTGGTGGAGAATTTATCATCAGTATTGGAGAAAACAGGCTAACTGCTATTTTAAGCCTACCTGACAAAATAAAAGAAGCAAAGCAGACAGGACTTAAACTATTTCCAAGGAAATGTACTGTATTAAAAAACAAAGTTTAACAATTTTTGTAGGATTGCAAAAATATTCACCACTCAATACAATTCAAAATATTTTGTGTCCAATAAAAAATTACCAATCACGCAAAACAATAGGATAACATTACTAATACTAAGATGAAATCTTAATCAAAGCAAACAGAAATGATGTAAATGACTTTTAAAATCAAGAATATCGAAAGCTTTAGTAGAACTAGATTCTTTCGTTTTAAGAAGCTAGAGACAGATTGAGCATGGTAAGTACAGATATTGAAAATAAAATCCATATGAAAGTGTTCAAAGATGAGAACCAAACTGTCTTAGATTTAAAATCATGGAATGGAATTGACAGAAGATTGAATACTATAAAAGAAAAATACTAAACTTGAAGCTGTACAACAGAAACAAAAATAGAGCACACAGGGAAAATAAAATGTTAAAAAATAAAAAGAACACCAGGGAGCTGTGGATCATCTTCTATATAGAAAATAACAAAATAACTGACTGCACACTTAGCCAAAACAATGCACGCATAAGACAGAGGAAGAGCACTTATGAGTTTTGAAAGAAAAAAAAAAGATGGTCAAATAAAAGTAGAGAAAGAAATTGTCTACCTAGACTCTATACTAAAGCTAGCTTTCAAAAAACACTGGTGAAAAATACTTTCTCAGACAGATACATGCTAAATAAGAATTCATTACCAGCTCAACTTCACTACAATAAATGTGAATGGAAGTGTTTCATGGAACGGAAAAGTGATACAGATAGAAATCTGAATTGCTATCTGGGTGTGATAGTCCTTCATGGTAGGGGATTTCTTGCCCCATGGGATGTTGTAGAGCACTCTCTGCCCCTGGCCACTACCCATCAGATGTCAGTAACATCCCCCCATTCTATGGTTGTGACCACTAAGATCTCCTGTTACCAGGAGGGGGAAAAGCTGCAACAGATGAGAATGGGAAATTAACACACACCAAAAAAAACAAAAAAACAAAACAAAACAAAACAAAAGTCTCTGGAAACGGTAACTGTGTTGGTAACTATAACTATAAAAGACATATTACTTATTTAAACCTCTCTAAAAGATTACTACTATAAGCAAAAAATAAACCAATCATTAAAACATAACCAAGTTTTACAACTAATAAGCCAACAAGAGATAAAATAGAATAATAAAATTATCAAATAACCCAAAAGATGGGAGAAAAAGACACAAAAGAGGATGACACAATAGAAAGTAAAGAACAAGATGGCAGATTTAAAACAAGTCATATAATAATTACATTAAATGTAAATTAACTAAACATTCCAATTAAAGGATAGAGATCATTATATGAGTTTTACAAAAACACATCTAGCTGTATTCTGCTTATAAGAAACCCGCTTTATCCAGCTGTTGTGGTGCATGCCTGCAATCCTAGAACTCTGAGAGGTTGAGGCAGGAGAATCATAAGATCGAACTCATCTTGGGCTATTTTGTAACTTAGGGAGATACAATCTTTTGCACTGAGATGTAGCTCAGTGCAAAAGCCCTTAAATATAAAACACAAATTATATAAAAATTTAAGATATGAAAACTGGTACACTACATAACCTTTAAATTTTAAAAAGCTGAAATTGCTATATTAACATCAAATAAAACAAATTCTATAAGCAAGAATTTTCAGGGATAATTATTTTATAATAATAGAGAAATCAGTTCATCAAGAGGACATAAAAGTTCTAAATTTTATACATCTAACAACATTTTAAGATACATGAAACAAATACTAATAGAATTTCAAAAATGCATGATTATAATTTCACCACTCTTTCATTAACTGATAGAACAAATACACATAAAAAGAAGTAGGTATGTAACAGATTTGACCAACACCATGAGTTATACTGACTCAATCAGTATTGACAAGAGTAAAATGCACATTCTTTCCTACTACACATAAGTATTCACTAACATAGACCAAATTCTGGTTCATGAAACAAACTAGGAATAAAAGAGAACTTCTGCAGATTTACAGCTAACCTTAAACCTAAGAAGGAGTAAATGAATATTTTCCCCTTCAGATTAGTAGCAAGGCAAATATATCTACTATCACTATTTCTACTCATAAAGCAAGGGAAAGATAGAAGGCATCTAGACTGGAAAGAGAGAATTAAGATTCCTTTATTTGGAAACTGCCAGGGTAGTATATATACAAAATTGCATACATTTTCTAAAAACATTTAAACATGCTAGTACTATTAAATTGATTTGGGCAGACTGAAATGTACAATAAATGTACAAATATCAATTATATTCCTACATATTAGCAACACATTTTTAAGGTCAAAATTTTAAATAGAAAGCCATTAGTAGTATAGTTATATATCTTGTATATACAAGATAGATAGGAATATAGATACAAGATAGATAACTATACTACTAAATCTCTGTTAGTTCATCAAAAAGAACAGTTTGTGCTTTCATTGTTTGATTGTTGGATCATTTTTTATGCCTAAATCTTGTAACTTGAACAACTACTTTGAAGATAATATACAATATATTAATCAGTGCTATTTTCCTACTATTTTGTTTTGAAATTTTGTAACATCGTTTTTATTCTTTTTGTTGTTTTGTTTTTTAAAAAAATAAAAAATATTTTTATTATTTTTGTTGTTTTGTTTTTTAAAAAAATAAAAAATATGAAATACTCTTACAAAAGACACACAAGACTGGTACACTGAAATCTAAATTGAAGACAGTATCTACAAAAGAAGAGATAACATAATTCTACTCAAAAATCAGCAAAATTTTGTAGAAATTGATGAATAGTTCTAACTTTCAGAGTTGGAAAATTGATAGTACCTGATTTTAACCTTATTTTAAAAACAGTATTCAAAATTGTATGGCATTGTCATAAAGATGGACAATAGATCAATGGAACAGAATAGAGTTCAGGAAAAATATAATCATCTATGGTCAAATTATTTTTGACTAAGTAACAAGAAAATTCAATGGAAAAAATATGATTTTTGCTAACTGTGCTGGAAAATTGTAGAAACTTATGAGAAAAAGATACTTTCTAAAAAAAAACCTTGACTTTTACAGAAAAATTAAAATAGATCATTAATGTAAATATAAAGCCAAAAACTTTATAAGTTTACAAGGGAAAATCTTTCAGACTCCTGCCTAAGAAGGTTTTATAAAATTATAATACCAAAACTATGAACCAAAAAGAAAAAAAAATAGTACATTGGACTCACTGAAGTTATGAACTCTGCTCTTTGAAATACATTGTTTAGAAAGCTAAAAGATAAGTCACAGCTGGAACAAAATATATTCAAACTATGTAACTGATATAAGTCTCATATCTAAAATATATGAAGAGATAATAAACCTTTTCAAAATTCAATTCTATTTTAAAAACAGAATTTAAAGTAATGACCAAAGACTTGAACATTTTTCCAAAGACAAACAGGTGGTAAATACACACATGGAAAGACATGGGATATTTTTGGTCATTAGGAAAGTACAAATTAAAACCACAACAGATGTTACTGTGCACCATTTGGAATTCCTAAAATTGACAACGCCACATCTTATAGAGGGTGTACAGCAACTCAAAGTCAAAAATGTACCAGGTGGAAATGAAAGATGATGCATTATCTTAGGAAATCAGGTTGACCCCTTCTTAAAAGTTAGTCACGCACTTTCTCTGTGGCCCTACAGTCCTACTTCTGGGCATTTGCTGAGAAAAATAAAAAATATATGTCCACTCAAAACCTAGATGCAAATGTTCATAGCACCTTAATCCATAGATGAAATGCACTAGGAACAATCCAAACATCCATTACAGGTGAATGGCTAAGAATTCGTGGTACAATAAGTACTTCTTAGCAATAAAGAGGAACAAACCCAAATAATACAACAGCAAAAATGAGACTCAAATGTATTCTGCTAAGTGAAAAAAGCCAGATACAAAGATAGCATATTCTATGGCTTTGTTTATAGGAAATTCTAGAAAACATGGACTTATAAGGACATGAATGACACTAGTGGGTAGCAGAGACTGCAGTGAAAGAACAAGTTTTGGTAAATATATGCATTCATCAAAAAACCATAAAACTGTATACCTAAACATGCAAATTTGCCATTAAATCTCAATACACGTGACATTTTAAAATGAGAAGGAAAATTGGAAGATGGTCTTTTCATCCACCCCCTCCCCCACACTTGGTACTGAGACAAGGTCCAGAGGTTTACAAGGGAATATTTACTGAATGACAGACAAGTTTTCCCATCACTAAAATAATAATCTTAGCCCTGTGTCTTTCTCCATTGCCATCCACAAAGCCCATTTTCTCAGTGTATTTGCTCATATCTTTTTCTTTTGCTTCCCTTTCATACATTTTTCTTCTTTTTTCCCTCTCTCCTACTTTTTTCTCATGATTTGTCATCATAGAACACTAAAATCATGTCTCTTAGCTTGTGACCTATGGACAGCTTTGTTTCTATCTTTTGAACAGCAAAATAGACAAGGACATGAAGTATTAATCCACTGAAAGCCCCACTTGGCTAATTGATTTCTTCTTCTGGTCCTTTTTCTGTGACACTGTGGCCGTAGGTTTCATTAGACCCTCGCACTTGCTTTGAACCTTGGGCAGAGTGGTGGTCAGTCTTGACACTTCTCAGACTCTTATGACTCAGGTTAGCTGAGACTACTATTGCAACTTCTGCTCTTTTGCCAAGATCCTACTACTGAGATTAGTTTGGAGAAATAATGGCTACATGACTTTTTGCCAAACGTCTATTGACCAGTTCTTGACTTTTGCTTCCTACTCTGACAAACTGAGACATGTATTTAAGGCTCTTCTCTGCTTTTTTTAGGGCCTTCTTGCCAGAAGCAACCCTAGACTCTATTTCTTTGCTTCTAGGGCTTACTCTGTTCCCTTTCAGTTCTCAGAACCAAGGCACCTCCCGGGCTGAAACTGCTATACATGTCTAGTACTCATAGCCAGTTCTCCATCAGTCCCTGAGGATGTCAACTCCCCAGCCCATCCTACATCCTTCCTGGGTCCTGGGAGCTTTGGAGAGAAAATAGGGTCCACCCAAGTTCTGGTGAACATGGGCCACTATTCCCTTCTGATTTCTTAAGCCTGATGGGGACCTTCCCAGGAAGCAGTGGAAAGTGGTTCATCCACAAATGATGGGAAAATAATGGCAGTGTCCCAAAATGAAGTATGTTTAGTAGCTCAGGTGCTGAGAAAATTGACCATACATATACAAAAGACTGAATCTAGACCCATATCTCTCACTATGTACTAAATTAAAATGAGAATAGATCAAAAATTTAAATATTAAAACAGAAACACTTAATCTTCTGAAAGATAAAATTGGTACAAGTCTTGAAGACATAAGGATAGGCAAGGACTTTCTAAACAGAAATCTGATTGCACAGGAAACAACCATCAAGAACCAACAAATGGGATTATATCAAATTGAAAACTTCTGCACAGCAAGAGAAATGACCAACAGAATGAAGAGACTACCTACACAATTGAGGAAAAATTTTTGGCTGTTATTTCTCAGACAGGGGAATAGTATCTAGGATACATAAAGAACTCAAATAAGTTAGACTTCCTCCACAGTCAAAAAATTGGCAACTGAAATGAATAGACACTTCTCAGAAAAAGTACAAATGACCAATAAACACACAAAAGATGTTCAACCTCTCTGGCCATTAGAGAAATGGAAATTAAAACAAGATTGAAATTACATTTTTCTCCAGAAAGAATGCTTATTATCAAGAAATCAAAAGATAACAAAGGTGTGAGGGAAAAAGAACCCTTCTACATTGGTTGTGGGAATGAAAATTAGAACATTCACTATGGAAATCAGTGTGGAGATGCCTCAAAAAAGTAAAACTAAAACTTCCATTTGACTCAGCCATTTCCCGTCTGTATATCTTCCCCAAACAGTTAAAGACATCATATTACAGTGATACATGTATACCTATGTTTACAGCAGCACAACTCACAACAGCTAAATCTTGGAAGTGGCCTATATGCTATCAACAGAGGAACAGATAAAGAAAATTTTGTATTTGTACACAAAGAAGTACTACTTTGCTATGAAGAAGGATAAATTTGAGTCATTAGTAAGAAAATGGATATATTTTCAGACCATAATGTTAAGTAAAATAAAAATCAGATACACAAACTTAAATATTGCATGATTTCTCTTAGATGAGAAACCCAAAGTATAAACAAATTGAAGAGCAAAGTAAAATACAGATAATGGGAAACAGGGAGATGGACCTTCTGCAAACGGAAAGGGGACCTAGAGACGGAGGGAGGGAGGAGAGAGAGGAGGGAAGGGGAAGTAAACAGAGTTAGGATGTGCTATGTACATGTGCCAACTCCCAACAATGAATATAGCCACTATATATTGCAATTATGCACTAATAAAATCAGAGTAAAAATAAAATGCTCTCACCTTGACTGGAGGGGGCAGCATCTGGTCTGTTAGGATTTTCAGAGGCTTAGCAATTAAAGAAAGGTTGAAACGTTCCCTATGGTCACCTTCCTTCTAGGAGAGTCACCACCTACTAAACCCCCAGCGTCCTTCACACAGCTCATGGGGTCGTGAGGACAGTGAACTCACAGCCCTGCAGCCTGCCTAGGAAACGGAGAGCCCCTGTGATCCAAGGAATTAGCGCCCTACCCCTGCATAACTTATTTTTCCTCAATAATTATCAAAATGCGAAACTTTGAAATTGTGTTTTATTTATTGTTTATATTGGGCTTTTGTTTTTTGCTCATTGCTTGGAATTGTTACTTTTCTTCCTAATAATAGCACAGGAAAGGAATCCCAAAATAAGAAAATCTTTTTGTTTCTTTAAAAAGCCCAAATTATAATCAAAAAATTTTCTTTGAAGTGAGCTCTGTTTGACCACATGATCAAGCGCCAGAGTCTTCAGACTCATCGAAGGGGTAAAACCCTCAGTACCCTGCATCCACAGGTAGGGCCTGCACCAAGAACTGCTTACATGGTAAGCATGGGCAGGTTTGGAACCAAAATTTCTGGACCCGGTTCTTAACTTTGGGCAGTTACATAGGATGCATTTGGGCCTTCACCTTGTCTATAAAAAGCATCATATGAATCCTGCCTGCCTCACTGGCTTACAAGAAAGGCAAGATCTAGGCGTCGGTAAGCAGGCCGCCAGGGCAGCTGTGACTGAGCCCTTCCCAGGCAAGCTCATTCTCACCTCCCGCCAGAGTCGCTCCGACGGCAAACTATGATTACAATGACGAGCCATACAGTGAGTCTGTGCAGTTAAAATGGTACTGTTTACATCAGGACACATGAATATAAAGTACATAACAATACTATACAGTTACAAAGGACATTTGTGGTTTGTACTTTCTAAGGAGGCTGTTTTCTTTGGGTGATATTTTAATCTTGAGACTACAACGTTAAAGGGTACTTTTTTAAAAGATGCTAATATTCAACATCTGATCATAATTGCCTAATTTCCAGCAATCAGTCAGAGAGCAAGAAAACAACTAAACACAAGAATTGTATGAACATCCACAACTTGGGGTGCACGTGGTCTTAAGGGCTTGGAAGGACCTTCACCCAGCCCTCCTCCCGCGCCTGCTCCAAAGCCACACTGAGACCCACCATAGGGCCCAGGATGGGGAAATACGTACTCGCCTCTCCATTTCTCACAACAGGAATTACTTAAAACTTTTTTTCCTCCTTACCAATAATTCTGTTTATTTGCTTTTCTGGGCTTGGTGGGAACAATCTGTTTCTTTTCTATTTCCTGCTAGTATCATTTTGTCACATTTGTGTTCAGCACTGACATTTCTGTGTTTGGATCTCCCAATGCTACCCAGGAACATTCAAATCTGACAACAATTTCACACCTTCACACACCCTTATACGTGCTCAGTCATGTACACACGCACACACACACAATCATTTCAGTCATTAATGTCTGGAGGGCAGGGAACGTGTTCTGCGGTTGGCAGCACAGCAATTTTGAACGGTAAATACTAAAACATATTTTGTTCAACATATATATTTCAAAATATATATATACCTCTATATATTTTGAACAGAAATGTTACAATCAGATAATGAGCAAAGTATAAAATACACGCAAAATTATTTGAAAGCCTTAGACTGTGCACTGAAGTATGAATATTTGAGTTTGCTTCTAGCATTTATTTTAAATATTATTCAAGACAAAAGAATTGATTAAACTCTATTGAAATCATTCTCTTTCACCAATATTTAAATTATAGAATTCAACATATCTAGAAGAATGATCAGAGATGGCTACAAAATTTTAAAAACTGGAGGCCTGTGAGACACTTAAAATCATGGAAATCATTCATTATTAGAACAGCGGGAAGTCTTCTCAGCAGAGGAAGAATACCATCAAGTCAGCGTCATTCCACCTTCCTTTTGTACATGAACGGTCACTGTGCAATCACCTGACTATGTGCGCACGTGGGAAGAGGAGACTAGAATTCTGCTTGCAGTTCTTTACTGCGTTTCTTACGTGGGTAATTCAAGTCCTCTGCTCGGTTCCTGAACACGCATGTTTAAGCCAGCACAGACTCAGTAAGGGAGGCAGGCTGTCGTTTTCTGTTTGTGCGACATCCTGCCCTGTGAACCCTCCAGTTCACCATATGAAAACTAATGGCTGTGTCCGTGGGAGGTGAGAAGCTGTCCCATGGCAGGCGGCTCCAGATTTCCATATGGAATCCACAATTTAACGTAGGTATTCTTAACGGCTGCTTAATTAGTAAACTTGGGGCTCCGGGTCCCCGAGTGAGAATCTCATTCCAACAGTGGGGCTGCATCTGGTGCTTTATCATCTGCACTGCATTCTGTCTCTTTGCCAGCTTTGGTCGGTTGGCTTTCGGTGAGGCATTCTGTGTGTTTATTCACGTGCCTCTCGTAGCAGTGTTTACCAAGTCTGTTCTATTTTATTCCCTCAGCCCTCCCTGGGCATTCATATCCAAGGCTCCATCCCCGCATGCTCCTCCTCACACAGCTCTTCCATCAGCTTCAGCAGTGTTACGCGAGAGTTGACACTCCCCAGTAACTAGGCGGAGAGATGGGCGGGAGGCCCAGGTCACCTGCTCGAAGGCCTCTGTCGTCACTGGCTTAAAAGGCCAGAGATCTGAAACACTTAGGTCAGTGCATCGCTGCTCCCCGTCATCACAGCCTCCAGCCAGCGACCCCCGCCAGGGATTTTCAGGAGGACTGAGAACTCCTAGGTTCTTCCAACACAATAGAAAAATGTTTTACACCCCACCCTTACGTTTTAGACTTGGCAAAAACAACTTCAACAATACAAGGGAGAAAATGTAACTCATACCAGAACTTGAGATCCTCCAGGTATAGCATCACTTACAAATTCATTACTAAACTACAAGGCAAAACCGTGCTCAGAAAGCATTCCGTCAGCACTGAGGGCTCAC
This sequence comes from Dasyprocta punctata, assembly GCA_004363535.1. Classification (NCBI taxonomy): domain Eukaryota; kingdom Metazoa; phylum Chordata; class Mammalia; order Rodentia; family Dasyproctidae; genus Dasyprocta; species Dasyprocta punctata. The sequence goes on along the minus strand of RJWM01003048.1, from coordinate 48,875 downwards.
CTTGCTTGTACACTGGTGCTGAGTTACAATCACATCAGCAAAGCCGGAAAGAGGGAAGGGAAAAGGAAAAGATATAAATGTGTATATATGTATATGTAAGATGACTAAAATGAACATACTGCTGAATGTATTAGTTTTTGAGAAAGAACAGTTAATATTCATATGATTTGATCAGTTTTACATGTCTGTATCTGTTAATGTAAACAACCATTTTGAAGGTAACGAGACGCAATATTGCAACCATTGTCAAGTTTCTACCATCCTGTTTTGTAAACTTGTAATGTTACTGTTGTGCATTTACTCTAGTCGTTTGTTTGTCTCTTTTGCTTTTTGTCTTTCTTATATGTATCTTTTTTCCTCTTAAATAAAAAAATAAAATAAAATAAAAACAAAGTTAATAGCAAGTAAATGAAGGAGGCAAGCTTCAAAAAAAAAAAAAAACCAATCACATCAGCATATATTGCTGCTTAATGTGTTCTTTCTGCTCAAAACACATTAGCACCATCTTTGAAATCTGAAACATGACACCCCAAAACTTAACTTCCCGTTGGATCTGTTTCCTCTGAAGGAACATTCTTCTACATGGCCATGCCTGCCTGGTGCTCAGTATTAGGTGCTCCCAGACCTGACTGGAACAGTGACAATCTGACATGTCTTATGAGGAATTTCCAGCCTTTTTTGGCCTAAAATATAGGGAGGAAATGTGTTTCATGTCTGTCTTCCACTGGCATTCACATCTGTTGTTTCACTCATTTCCTTAATTTGATTATACTGCTTTCATCCTTTTTTTTTCCACACTGGCGATTGTTGAGTGACAGCTACAATGTGTTGGCTGGGGTGTCCAGATTTCTCAGCCCTCACAAACATCTTATGCAGACCCTCAGCTTCTCCTGTGGGTCTGGGGTGTATGGACCTTGCATTTCAACAGTTCATTCAGCACACGGAATTCCCATGCTTTGCATCAGGAAGCGGCTGCCACACCAGAGTCCCAGTGGCAGGTGAGATAAACCCGAGCTCCAGTCCATTTTTCCCTTCGTATCTCAAAGGAAGGACCAACTGCGATGTGACACAACTTCCTGACGAAGGTCAGTCTCGAAGTGGTGATGATGAATCTAGCAGCTCCTGACTACAGCATCCTGTGTCTCAGGTACCAATGATGGTGGTCGGTTGCATAGCATCCCACATTTCATGCAGATATCTTCCTGATTTTTTCATCCTTTCAAGGTCAGTGTCCTACTGTGGCTCCATTCTATCCCCAAAGAAACAGCCACCGAGAGGCAAATTATCTGCACTTATCTTTTGGGTTATTGTTTCTTTTCAGTTTGGTGTGTTTTTTGGTGTTTGGTTTTCTGTTTCTGTTTGTGCTGAGGACTGAACCAGGGCCTCACACATGCTGGGCAGGGCTCTGCCACAGAGTTCCCTCCTTGTCAGAAGTCCGCGTTCCTCCTGGCCTGCCACAGAGCTGGTATGCACTAGAGCTGAGCCAGGGACGTACTCATGTAGACCCCTCAAAGGTCAAAAATTGGGCATAGTTTTATCACAACATTTTTCTCGACATCTCTAGTGACACATGCATTGGAAATGCCTGGTCAAATGACAGTGGCTGAATAACAGCTTAACTTAGGAGCGCCACACCAACGGTTGCGTTTTCACTTTCCGTAACTTTTAAAACTTGTTTAGGTGGGCTATGTAATTAGAGTGAACTTGCTCTCTCTGAGGATGTAATTCATTAGCAATTTTGATCAAATGAGAATAAATACTAGATTAAAGGTGAATTCAGATTTGATAGTTCTTCTGACTGCATTAATACCAGGGTAAGTCGGGAAATCTTTTCATTGTCAAAGACCATGGTCTTTATTTAAGTGTGTGCCCACAAAGGCATCGTATCCATCGAGGCCAATATGGGTCAGGTGATCCACAGTCGATAAAAATGTATTATACAGAATTCTTCATGTAATTTTATCCCTTTTCACAACACCTCCAAATTTTTAAGCTGTTAATAATGTTCCAAAAATAAGCCTCCCATCAGTTCAAGCTAGCACCTTTGTCTGAAAAAAACATGATAAATGCATTGCCTGCAAGCAGTTAAAAAATCAAAACTATGGCAAGCTCAGGAACTATCTCTGTAGGGAGTCCTTAGAAATGGTAAGGTAAGCCCCCGTGAAAATCCACTCTGCCAGCTATGACACAGATGCAAAAAAACCCAGAAAAACTAGGCACAATAAATGCACAGTATGTAGATATAAAATGGCAATGATGTCATGCTGGGGGATTTATAAGTTCCTCCATTCTTTGCTTAGCATGTGGACAACACAAAAGCCTTAAACAATTCACTCTCCTTACAGGGTCATGGGACATCACAAAAACAAATACTTTTTATTTGTGATGGTAATGGGTAGAAAACTTTTTCAAAAAAACAGCCACAGTTTATATTGTCTGTAACACATTGTTATTCAAGGATTGAGTTTTCAAAAGACAGAAGTAGATATCAGAGCTACCATCTGGCAGCCTCCCCCTCAAGTCAGCCTGGGATCCTGTGAGTGTCAGTTACACTGCGTGCTGTATATATTGGGCCTCATCCTCCAGCCTTTGCCCTCCATCCAGAGATGGGCACAGAGTAAGCCGTAGGATCTCCACACCTCTGGATTTTGTGAGCTAAGTTTCCTAATAATCAGCAAACAGCATCCTTCTCTCCGGCACCCACATCTCCCCTTTCCCACTCTATCCCTCAGTGTGTGCTCATTCTTGATTACACCCAGCTACGTGGCTGCGGCTGACCCTGGCACCCTCTGTCTGTCTGTCTGTCTGTCTCTCGGCTGCTCCTCTGCCTTGGCTGTCCCTCCCAGAGGGCATGCAGAGCCCCTCAGATGCCTCCTTTTGTGGAAGCATTTCTTGCACTGTGCCCCCAGAGGAGGGGTCCTTCCTCAGGAGCACCTACGGAAGCTGATGGATCTAATGCTGTGTGTCTGCCAGGCTGCCATTCATGCCGGGGGAATCTGGAGGAGACAAGGCAAGCATTGTAAAAATGACGCTGTGATCTGGATTATTGAGCTAGCCTTGAACTCCTAGGTGTGGTGAGGGCAGAAAACCTTGTTTCCTACAGAAACAACTTCGCATAAATGGGAAAATGCACTATATAAGGAGTCAGTGAATATTTTCCCTTGATTTGTGCCTGAAACATAAGAGTAGGGAAAAAAAATCCCAGCTGTCTACTGCATTGTGTGAACATATACATGCATTTAAATTACTTATATCATTACTTACAGATGTAATTGTGAAATATGTTCTTTTTGCATTCAAAATTAGGGACTGAACAGATGGCAAACGCTCAGTTTAAAGCAATATGTCCATTAAAATAACCCGTACTGTTGGTGTTTAGTGCAACAATAGCAGTGAGTTCATCACAGCAGGGATCTGCAGCAGGAGTTGCTTGCTCCGGCAGAAGATACTCCAGAGATGCCTGTTCCCCCACGCAGGGCTCATCCCACACTGGGCCGCTTCCCCACCACCCCTGGCCACTAGTGTGGGCTCCAGACTTGAACTCCAGTTGCTTTGCTTAGCATTTCCCTTCCACTTAGGAAAGTCAATAAACAGCTGACATTTACCAATGCTTTGCTTCTGGGTTATTTTTTTCTCTACTCTCCAGATGTGCTGAAATGTGTGGTTCCAGATGCATCACCTCCAACAGGATAACACGGCTCCCGTCATGAGGGATTGTCTTGTCTAATGAGCCTGGGTCAGGCGTATGGGCTGACGGCACGGTAGATAGCTATATTCTCTTTTGAGGGCTCACACTCTCTTTTAGGGGTTCAGCACACACCACCAGAAAGCAAGGCCTTAGCAGAATGGGGATGGGGGTCTTCAAAGCAGTTGTGATTCAATGGACCCACGTGGTCAGGTTTATCACCACCCTAGCAGAGTTAACTCTCATCTTACCAGGCAGCACTCCTGATGTCAATCTTCTTCCAAGGAAAAGAAAACAAATCCCGGTGCCCTGCCCTCTACCCCGTGATTCACAATCTGGCAAGTGTCAGCAACTAATACCCTAAAACCATTCACAAATAAAGTACAAAGATATTGAATGGTCTGTATGAGCCTCAAACCAGGAAGGTGTGGGAGGATCATCTGTGTAGTCCGGGGTGGATCCATTGGATACACTGACTCCATTTCTCCATTGTTAAGACAGGGCCTCTGCACCTTCTTCCTGGAACAGGTGACAGTCTGATGGGCACCCTGCAAGAGGCTAAGATGCACAGACTTCAGCCTGGCTGTACCCTGAGATGACAGGGAGGGAAGGTTTGCTGTGGAGGGGCCCAGTTTTTCAGTGGTGTGAGATCATGGTGAGAGCAATTTGGAGGGCAGCTGATGAGGGTCCCAAAGTCACCATCGAGAACGACAACTTAGAGCTGGCCAGTTTCCCTTCCAAGCTTGGGCCCACCAAAATGGGGCATGTAGAAGGAGAAAGACACGGGAAAAAGAGGAAGGCTTGCAGCAGAGCACAGAGAACAGCGGAAGGCGATGCAGTTGGGTTTAGATAGTTATAAGGTTCTTACATCGGAGCAGCCAGCAAGTTAAGAACATCCTCCCCTTGTGAAGGGGCAGGAATTTGCACTTAGATTTATGACATTTATCTTATTGGACCATTTGGAGTAGGACAGAAGGTGACTAGTAATGAAAGCCGCGATGAGGGACCTGCTGGCTGCAGGTTATGTAAAGGACTGGTGCCCACTGCAGCTCTGCACCAGCATCTGCTGCGAAAGATGCTGCCGGTGTGAAGACCCCCGTGAGCCAGGGCTCCTGGGGCGGGGCACTGGGGCTGGATTGCCCTTAGCCCCATAGTCAGTGCTGTTATGGGGGGAAAGAAGAAAAGCCACATTTAAATCTAAGCCAAAGCACACGTGCTTCTGCATGATGTCCGTCTCAGCCTATTCCTGACCTGGAAAACTGCCCTGTTTTGCAGCGTGCACAGCACAGGTCCTCTCTTCAGCTCTGCAGATCTGCCTGCCCAGCCTCCACTTGGCCTTGCCCTCCGCATGGTTGTTGATCTTGCCATGCGCTTTCTGGTGCTTCTGCTAACATCGCTTCCTGCATTTCCCCCAGCTCTTGCCACCTGGGGGCCATCCACCATCCTTCAAAGCCATGCCTCAACGCCATGCCCTTCTTGTATCTTCTCTGGGCTTCACCACTGTGAGAATGGCCATATTAATTTTCCCCTCACTTGTTACAGCAGTACGGTCACATTTCATTGTCTGTTCCCAGCAGGCTTTTGGTTCTTGCACAGTGTTGATGCCACGTAGTACCCGGCGTGGCTGAGGCTGCAAGTCTGCGTCCTGAGCGTCCCGGGTGACACTGAAGGGTGCTGTCTGAGGATGCTGCCAAGTGCACTCTGCCTGTGAGCCTCTTACTTGTGCTTGCTGAGGGGCAGTCCCTCAAGAAATTCTGCACCCTGGCGGGTGGCAGTGAGATCTTCTCCACCTGTGATTGCCAAGATCTCTTCCATACAGAGCCTGGCCCATGGTAAGTATGCAGAAATCCTTTGGTAAATTCAGTAATAAGTAACAGAGACAAAGGGGAAATAAAAGAAATAAATTGGTAGCACTGCCAGGATAAATAAGTGAAGGAAACTCGCCTGAGGCCAGGAAGAGAGAGGAAGCAATGAGAGACAGGGAGAAGACAGACTTCAGCTCAGAGCAGGAGGTACACAGAGGAGACAGGTTTGGGGGTGAAATTCAGGAAGGCTTCGCTCATGAAGTAGTGATTTCTACTGAAGCCAAAAAGGAACAAAGAGAAAAATAAGAATAACCGTAAAAAACAAAGGCAGACACAATTAATATGCCCCCAACTTTATATGTTGAAGCCCTGACTACCCCTCAGGACCTGAAACTGTGACTGTACTTAGAGATAGGGCCCTTAAAGAGGGAGTTAAGATAATCAAGGTCACTAGGGTAGGCCCTAATTCAATGTAACTGGTGTCCTTATTTTTAAAAAAAGAGAGAGAGAAGAAGAAAGGAGATTGGAACACAGACAGAACGATGGCAGGTGCGGAGACGGAGAGCACAGCTGTCTGCTCAGGACAGTGCAGGCACCTTGACCCGGGATTCCTGGCCTGCAGAGCTGTGAGGTACTACATTTCTGCCACACAAGCCGCCCGAGCTCTGCCACTTGACTGTGGCAGTCCTATCACAGTGACACGGTGGGGAAGGCCGAAAGGAAATCGGTAGCCTACTGAAATGGGAGCTTGGCACCAAAGAAGCAGGACGAGCTGTCCATGGCAAGGGAGAAGCAATGAGGCCAGAGAGGCAGGCGGACGCGAGGGAGAGGACCCTGAGCCACAGGACACACTGAAGTCGGATTCACCCTGACAGGTTCTGTCCCCGGGTCCTCAGCCAGCGGGCACTATCAGGTCCCCCGAGGGTTCACGCACAGCACCTACATGGCACTGGGAGACGGGGAGGTAAGGGCTGTCTGCGAAGTCTCAGCCTGAGGAACTGAGAGATAAATTAACAGACAAAACCATGGTGGGATCAACAAGGACGAGAAAGACCAGAGCACCTAAGCAGGTGGAGGGTTGGGAAGGTCACAGACTTCACCTGGTTGAATTCTGAGGGCCGAGTGGGAAAGTGTTGGGAGACAGGCATTCCAGGTAGAGGGAGCAGAGTGGGCAGTCCCAGAAATGAGCCAGCCACCTCCAGCTGCCCACGACGCTCTGAGGGCAAGAAGGTGTCCTGAGCAGCGTTCATTCCAACACCAGGCACCTGCGAGCATCCTGGTTTCTACGCTGTCACTGAAAGCAGACTAGGACACCGCCCTCTGGCAAGGAGCTCTGGTGTCCCCAGGAGCGGGCTGACCCTGCGGGTGTTGCTGCCCCTGTAGGTGTTGCCTCCATTCTGTGTGACCTGAATTTTCTTCTGCCAACACTCACTTTTCCTCACTGCCTGGTGGACTTGCACCCACACCCCTGCTAAATCTCAGTCCAGCTTGAACATCTCCAAGATCCTCCATAGAGTGGGTTCTTCCATTCCATGCCCCCACGGCAAAGCCCGTCCAGAGCAGTTTAAAGCCTTCACCACAGTAGGCTGAACCAGGTCTGCCACACAACCTGCCTTCCCCAGCACTGTTGTGTCTTCAGTCACCCTGGTTGGACAGATGTGTCAGGAGGGAGGCGGTAAACGAGCACGGGACGTCTGCAGCGGGTGCGTCATTACCTTGGGAACAAAGGAGCTCCCTGGCGGTGGAACTCGGGCTACAACTTCACCTCACAGACAGAGCTGGGCAAGGACTTCCTTAGAAATGCCTGGGTCTGAGGCCTCTGACTTCTGGCTGGGATGGTGGAGGGTACGCACACGGCTCCGGACCTTACAACGAGCTCTGCCTCCTGCTCTGGGCTTGCAGGTGGAAGGAGGCAGCTGGACAGCTGTGAAGAGGCGAGGCTCTGCTGAGACAAGAGGGCGTGCGGTCCGTGGAAGTGACGCGAGTCCTGCACCAGGAAAGGGCCCGAGACAAGTGGGGTTGGGAGCACTGTCTGCTCCCGTGATGAAAACAGCTGAAATTAATTTTTTAGAAGCCAGATGTAGTGGCACACACCTGTAATTCCAGCACTCAGGAGGCTGAGGCAGGAGGATTGCTGAGTTTGAGGCCAGCCTGGGCCACATAGTGAGTCCAAGGTGAGAACAGTCACCTTAGAGAGCAAAACCTGCCTAAACAAGCAAACAAACAAAAAGCCAGAAAAATTGGCAGAGGTATTTGAAAGTTAAACAAATTCCAGTTCAAAAAGTAAGAAGTAAGAAGAACTCAGTAAAAGGAATGGAAGTGAGGCGATCTGGCCCAATCCGGGGTGTCAGCGTGAGGGATTCATGGGCAGAGGCGGAACCGAACCTGCTGAGAGCCGGGGAAGCACACAAGCCTTGGGGGCCGAGGACACTGGGGCGTCTATGCGAAACTAATATACGACCGTGGTGGAAAAGGGTTCACAACGGCACAGTGCAGGTGCAGGGAACATTATGGGAAAATCTCAAAAAAAAAAAAAAAAAAAAGATGCAGTATTGGACGTGAAACCACAGCTAAAGAGACCATTGAGATGCACGAGGTATATGCCGAAATCATGCCTAAATTTTTATTTGCAGCTTTTCCTGATGTGTGACTTTTCCTGTATTGTAAATTCCAAAAGAAGACAAAAGATTTCTCGCTCCCGGCTTTATGGCATCTGGCACTATACCAGGCATTTGTTAACAGCAGAAGTAGGCGCCGATACAATGGCTTCCACATTAATATCACTTAATAGCACTGACCTGGAAGGAACAGAAGATTATCTTTACAAATCAGGTACATTCATGCAGATGAGAGACTGAAATGAGCCAGGGATGCTCAAGGCTGCCAAATGGCAGGAAAGATTCTCAACCTCAGGCGTCTGGTGAGGGGGACAAGGCTGCTTCCTGGAGAAAAAAAATCCTCTGCAAAGGAGCTTGCAGAAGAGAATCCCAGTCTAGATGCCGTGACCCTGAGTGCATACCTTTTTATGTGCACATGTATGTGTGTGAAGCTCTATGAGTATAAAAATAATCCATGCTTACTGCCTAAAAATACAGAAAATAATAAAGAATGAAATAAAAATTTTATCTGCAGTTTCATCTACCTCATGGTTTTGTTTTTTGTTTTTTTGTTTTTTTTTTGGTGATACTGAGTATTGAATCATAGGCCTTCACACTGAGCTACATCCCCATTCTTTTTATTATTTTTAGTTTTGAGACAGTGTCTCCCTAAATTGATGAGTTACTCACGTTAGACTTGAACTTGTGATCCTCCTGTCTCAGCCTTCCAGAATATGGAGATTGCAAATATGCACCACCACATCTGGCTTACCTCATACAATAATGATCTTTAAGATTTTGGCGCATTTTCTTGAACAGCTGAATTTTGGTTTCCTTCATGAAATTAGATTAATTCTATCAACATACAATATTTTTTAGCACACTTGGAAAACTTAACATTGTAGTTTGAGCATTACCTGACATTATTAAATGTTCTTTGAAAATGCTTTGCTAGTGCAGTGTAATGTTCTGTCTAATGTATATTTTCATTAATTCTATCAGCAAGTGTTTGAAGAACATTCAGTATGTGCCAGGTCCTTGCACGGGCCCACAGCTCCTCCGGAGAACCAGAGATGGTTCAGGGGGACAGACAGACAAAGAAGAAAATGCTGGCATGTGTGGCCTAAACATTTCTCTTGTCAGCATTGAGCTTAGCAAGTGTCGACATTGTGACTAGGTCCTATAGAGCAGAGGTCACAGCCTAAACCTAGAGGGGACTCAGACGCCTGTGGGTGACCCCACCGGCCATGTGACAGGACCCTGCCGGTGGGTCTTCTGGAGCAAGGAAGGATAAGCGCCTATCACGTTTCCGAGAGCGCACAAGCAGGGCCGGGCAGCAGGGATCAGTGCTACTCACCAGCGGGCCTTGCACTCTTGACTCAGCCTTGTGGGGGAGAAATTGTGGTCAAGGAGGAAACTGTTCCCAAGACAGACCTGCGGAATGGGACCTGTGCAGCCCAGCGGGGTCCTGGAGACAGACGCCCTGTGCCCTGAGGACCAGAGCCGGCAGCCTGGCGAGGGAAGACAGGCTCGGCGTGGGCAGCAGCGTTGGCTCCCAGCCGCTGCACTGGGCGAGCCGGGGTCCTCAGGGCTTCAGCACAGGAGAAAGCAGAGGCATTACAGTATCCATAGTAACTGCCCTTGTGTGTTTCATTCGGTTTTGTGTGGGTTTTCTGCGTCTTTAAGAAGTAGTTGCTGGCCGGAGGGGCCGTGCACAGGGGTGCAGGCTGTGTGATGGCGGATAGGACAAGCGGCGCTCCGCTCCGTCTGGACGCCTGGTGAGCCCCAGCCGCGGAAGTCAGGATCCCGGTACGCCGGGCCAGCACGGTGCCCGCGGGTGTGGCCCCGGTTCACAGCCCACTACGGCAGTGTGGAGTGCTAAGGCCCACTGGCATGTCCGCTTCGGTACTGAGGGCTTGCAGTATTCTACCTTTGCCAGTGTATGCTGTTTTAATACTATGATTTTAATTTCCATTTTTGTATATTGAAAGACACATTTTTCACATATTGGTAAATTTCCTAAGTATCTTAAGTCCCATTTTTTAAAAAATGAACTGGTAATAGTTTTCCTGTGGATTGCTGTCTATATAGTAAGAACATTTACTTTTTCACTTCATGCTTTTCACAGATCTTTCTGTAGTTTACCACTTAGGTTTGTTTATGATTTTTGACATATAAAATATCTGGATCCTCATGAAATCAATTTTATCAGTTATTCATATTTTTGTCCTTAGAACTACTTAAATAGTTAACATTTTCATAGATTTCTACGGCTTCTTATTTTACTTCAGCCCTTTATCTTATCAGGAAATTTTTGCAATGCATTTCATGGAAAAGGGAGGATTCAATTTTATTTCTCCTAAATAGATGATTTTTTTCCACACTGCTTACTGGCTCTCTCTTCTCTTCTGTTATAATGCACTATTTACCAATTTTTAGATTTTTATTTAAATTTTTTAAGCTTAAGGCTTTCAATCTGTTTATCAAAAATATTTCTATTGTAGTGTTAAATTTTGATTTATGGTACTCTTGCAAATAATAGGAATAGTTATTACTTTTTATTTTAGCTTTAGTTTTGAAATACTTTTATTAAGTTCAAAAAATGATCTTGCCCACAGTATCTGGTCCATTACATACTCTTTAATTTAATCTTCGAAAGTTTTTAAAAAGTAGATTTTATCATTTCACCTTTACAGTTAAGAGAAATTTAAAGTCATGGAAATAAAGAAGCGTCCTAGAACTGCTAATCGATTTTGGCAGTCCAAACTGATAAACTGGATTCTCTACCCAGCTCTGGCTGAAGACAAATCTCAAGCAGTTCAAATTTTGCAGAAATGTTCCAGAGTTTCCATAATTGTATTTGGGCCAAAATATTAAAATATTCCTTTGAAAGTTTTGTGATGTTAAGAATCAATGAAAAATGTTTGGTCAAAAAGAAAGGAAGAAATAAGAAAGAGAAAATGAAAGAGAAATGCTGTTTCAAGTGTACCTTTTCTGCTTCCCCACTGCCAGCTTTTGCTGCTGGGACATGCGGTTCACGGCACAGACTGGGGGTGAAGGTGCCATCCAACCTGCCTGTGAGTGACGGAGCACCCCCTCCACTCCACTCTGCCCTCTCCCCTTCTTTCACACTTAAACACGGGCTTTAAAGTCTTCACAGAGCCAGAGGTATGAATATTATGAATCAAAATAGTTTCAGCCCATTCCAGTATAATACAGATTAATTATTTATGAAGTAAGAGAGAGCAAAGAATTCACAGTGATCTCAAGCGTACCTGTGCTTTGGCTTGTATCTAGAAGGTCCCCAAGGGCTCACAGGCTCATAGGTGGGACCTTCCAGAAGGAAGCTGGTTCGAGGAAATGCTTGGTGGGATAAAGGGTGTGTGATTACTCAACTAGTCCACTGATTGGTTAACTACAGTTCTGGGTGTTGGTAATAGGACGCCCCACCCTGGGTGTGAGTGCTACCCGCTCCAAGGCTGTGTAGTCCAAATGGAATGTAGGGGACAGAAAGAAACTGCTGCTTCTGCTGCTTCTGCTGCCTCGCTGCTGGCTGCCTTCCACCTGCCCTGCCACGCCGTGGACTGTGTCTGCCCTGCGATGCCCCTCCGTGACACCACCCCGCCTGGGAGCCAGCTGACTATGGACTGGACCCTCCGCAAACTGTGAGCTGAAATAAACCTTTCCTCCTATACCTTTGGGTATTGTGTGTCTTGCCTCAGCAATGAGAAAAGTAACTAAGACAATACAGATGAAACCATAAGCTAGTTTTATCACCTTAAATTTAAACTCAGATGTCTCACTTAGAGATGATGCTCCATACATTCTGAACTTTACCTCCTGGAAGAAAAAAAAATGATACCATGAAGGTTTCTATATGTTTACAATTTGAATAATTCATAATTTTCAAAGATCTATTTGAAAAAATATATGTATATATAATGTCCCAATCTTGGTAAGAACTGAATTCCCTCATCATATACTAGCTAATCTTGTGTTCATGGGACAATTCTGTCAAGAAACAAGTTACATCTTTGTCAGAAAGGTATGTTCATATATGGAAAGTTAATAGCCAACAATGCAGCTTATTTTATTAGTGTTCCACTCAAGACTTTTAGTGCTATGTGGTTATAATAATATAAATGGCAAAGCACACCTATGCAGATTTTCTTGTATATTGTTTTGCTCTCAAAATTGTCAGAGAAGTCCCTCAGACTTGACAATCTGCACGTTGCACCTTCTCCTGTAGACAGTGCTGTCATTCATTCATTCTGTAAATTCTGGTCACTGTGGCTCAGGGTCATCCTCCTGCCAAATATGGTTGTCTCCTTCAGCCTAAAAGATTGCATTTTCCTTTGAAGGAACAGTTATTTTATTCCCAAGTAACCAAACACACTCAAAGTATCTAACAAAAATAACTGCTACATTCTCTTTCAAATCTTAAAATGCTTTCAATTAAAAAACATTTCCAGAGAGAGAAGAAAATTGCCAATGCTAAGATTTATGCCATAATTATATTCATTTTGAAACATGATAGATATTAGGTGTTATGGCAGATTGTAAGATAATACTCATATCTCTTGTAAAACATATATTCCCATGAGGTATATGGAAACTACTGGATGTTTGGAACAGAATACAGCATTTTCCATCTCCTAGAGAATTTTCCCATTGGGGTTTTTGAGCAAACAATGAAAATAAATATGTCTGCTTTCTGTCTGTGACAATTCTGAAGAACTTAGTTAGACAGAATGCCCCACCCCACGACGAGTGCCAGCACATGCTTCTACATCATGGGGCTATTGGATGAATTGTGCCACAATTTAGGGTTAGGTTTTCAATTTTATCCTTTCAAGGAAAGAATTTCACAAGTTCACTTACTTGGCTACTGGATTATTTAAATGTGATTTCTAATATGGGGCTGGCTGTGCTACATTTTTAAAAATCCACTCAATCTTTTAGGAACATAAAAAATCATTGCCAAGTGGTAAGTTGTGGCATGGATGGTCATCTCTTAGGGGAACACACAAGGAAAATCGGACTGTCCCCAGTCCTGAAGAAGATGCAGGTTAGCACCCATCAGAACGTACGTCCCTTGTGTCATTCCCTTCATCACAAACTCAGCAGAGTCCAGGAAGTCTAGAAATGGCCCTGGCCGCAGCTATCTGCACTGATCAGGGCACAGCCAGTCACCTCCTGGTCTGACCACACTCTTCCTGGCTGCACTTCTCTGCCTCAGGAGGGCCAGCTCCTGCTGTGGCGACCATGGTGCCTGCTGAACTGGCCTTTCTCTGGCTGTTAAGGAAGCTAGGCCACAAACACGATCAGGTAATTCTAAGAAAGAGAAGTACCTACAGCTATGTCAGAGTGCCATTGAGAGGGAGAAGAGAGGGGAGAGGAGAAGAGAGGGGGGGAGGGGGAACAGAAAGGAGGGGAGGGGAAGAGTGAGAGCAGGTCCCCTACATTCTCAACTAACACAGGAGGGTCTGAGTTCACACAGCTCTGCAACTGCTCCAACTGCTCTGCTCTTCAAGTGCCATGGAAGAAAAGCGCACCGGCGGTATGGAGGCTCAGAACGTGGGTGCCAGCTGTGCCCACCTGTGAGCTGAGGTGCCGTGACCCCCTGTGCTGAAAACTCACACACAGGGCACATACACAGAGAGACAAGGGGAGGCCTTGATGACTTTGTCTAAATCTATCAACAGAGCGCCCCCAGCTTCCACATTTGGCCACGGCCTTGGTCACAAGTTTGGACTGGAAGTCTCCTTTGGTAGAACAGACTGATCGCATGGGACCCTAGGTTCAGTGTTGCTGCCCTTTATGGCTGTAACAATACATGCATCACCATGATTTCTCTGTAAAACCTTTACTGTCTGCTGGGAAAATACTAAACACATGAATGTCTTATCTGGTTTATCTGATCTTATTTCTTTTTACCTCCTCTAAAAATGCATTTCAACTTCATATTGAGCACACTTTACAATTAAAACTCTTAATCTGTAGTGAGTCCTGGGGACTTTACAGCTAAACCCCATTTTAATTCCATTCACATATTCATTGGCCCTTGTTGTAGTCAGGGGATGCAAGGAGAACAATTACATACAGGACATATAATTTATAGTATTATTTATAATAGTTTCCCAAGGAGTCAAATACAAAGAAGGTGTAGGAAATCTGTCCACAACACTAAAGACCAGCTGAGGGCCTGGATCCCATGGCAACAGCCTGTATTAGTCCCGCTGAAAACCTAGAGTTCATGACAATGACCCGTGCAAGTCTATCCCACAGATCTGCTCTGGGAAGGAACCAGTGGTCAGCAGTGAAAGTTAGAAAGCCTGTGCCAGCAGGGTGAAGGATCTGTGCCAGCAGGCCAAGGGTTCTGTACTAGAGCCAAGAAGGGTGCTCAAAGTAAGGGCCAGGGCTTCCTTGAAAAGTACCACAGCCATCCTCAGTGACAGTGAGGTCCCAAGCTCCTCCAACAATGAGAACAGCTGAGTACATATCAGGAAGCCAAAGTGACAAACTTCTCCTGGAGATTAAACAGTACACCATCTTCCTTCCCCTCTGGAGCCCAGAAGCGATGCTCAAAGTAAGGACCAGAGCTCCCCCAAAGTGAACCACAGCCATTCTCAGTTACAGGGTCCTGAGCTCCTCCAATGAAAACAGCTGAGTTCATATCAGGGAAACCAGCATGACAAGATCCTCCAGGAGACCAGTACCCCCAAAAGAACCAACAGCTCCAAACAACAACACTTAGGAGAACCCACAATGCTGCTCTTCCTCTCCAGGTCTCCTTTTTGTGCTGGCAACAGTCCTCAGGTGGGCCATCCATGCTCAGCGCAATGCTGATTCAGTTCAGCTGGTGTTTACATTGACCGCCAGTAACCAATCCACTACAGCCCCCAACATTTAGCTATCTCTTCCCTACACAGGAACAGAACCTACCCAAGAATTTTAGTTGGGTACCTAAAAAGTGGCATTTCCCAATCTTTTTGCAGCCAACCAACAGTCAACAAAAGCCCAAGGAAAGATGAATACACTTATTTTGTTTATTTTTTGCTTCTAATTGGAATCCAGATTTTATAAATGGAGTTAAGCCATCATGGACAATAAGGTTACTTCAGAAGGCAATGCATGGCAGGACGTGATAGAATATCTGGGGTCTCTTGCAGAGTGAGAGTGGGACGCCCTCCCAGCACTGGACTGAATTCCTGTAAATCTGAGCGAGAAGTAAACTTTCATCTCCTTAAAGCTACCGCTAATACTTGAAGCTATGGGTCCTCGCAGTTGAGCCTAATCCTACCTAATGCAGTCCACCACTTCACCCGTTCCGAAGGCCCTGCTGCCACCGCCTCACGTCGGAGCAACAGCTGCGACCCCTCTTACTCTTTCCTGGCTTCCTTTTTACACAAAGCCCTCGTAGGGCTCATTAGAAACACAAAGAAGGCCACGTTAATCCCCTGACTTACACCTTTCAGTGGCCCCTCGCTGCACTTGGAATAAAATCCAAACCCCTTACCATGGTCTTCCATGCCGGGCACCTCGTACCCCACCACCACCACCAAGCACCTCGTATGCCAGGCTGACTCTTCTCCCTCCAGGATGTAGCCCACCAGGCCGTGAGCTTGCTGAGCCCGCTGCTTGGAATGCACTCCCCACACTTCGGATAGCAAGTCCTTCTCCCTTTCAGATTCCCCGCCACTCAAAATGCCATGTGATAGCTGTCAACGATGCCCAAGGCATTGTCTTCTTTCACCGGAAGTCAGGCTCCATCAGAAAGGACATCTTTACTTTCCTTGCTTAATTTTGTGTTCTAAACACAGAAAAGTATGTGGTTTTGGAGAGATGTTCAACTCAAATGGCATTTTTGGAATTCATGAATGAACCTTTTTACTCCTACGGTGTGAAAGTTATAAGGGAGTTTTACTTAATGCCAAACTACCAGAGATCCGTCAGAGATTCTGCCCAAACCACTCACCCTCACCCGCCCGCGGAAAGAGGGAGTTTCCTCCAAGGACTTCTAAGATCTCTGACCTTGTCCGTAGGACATTGGAATCCCACTCGTGTGTGCGTGCATGCACTTTCTCCTCCAGGTGAGAGTTTTTGAAGGCCATGAGCTTTGTTTTACCTAACCTGCCCTTCCCTGAGTCAGGCACAGTGCCCGGCACTGAAGGCCATCCTTTTACACCCATGAGTGGCTGATTAGTTTTCTCTGTGACCCCTGCATCTTATCTTATGCACTGGGTCACCACCCTAGTAGAACCCCCATGGACCCATGGTAGAAGCAAGGAGTAGGGGGGATTCTCCAGGCTGCCTGCCATCTCCACAACAGGTCTGCTCTGCTGGGCCCAGGCTGAAGCTTTGATCTGAGCTGCCCGCCATGGATGGTGAAGGCAACTTTGCCTGCTCATTCCCCTGGCAGTATGAACGGAAACTGCAGGGAAACTTTTAGGAAGTGTGTTCCAGGAAAGGCCATAAAAAAGGAAAAAGAGAAGTCTAGGACAGGCTGGGAGGCAGGAAAGTACAATGGAAGGTACGGTGGCCACAGAGGAAGCAAAATTCGGGCATCACCATGGTGAATGTGAGAAGGTAAAGCCAGGGGCCCAAGAGTGACGGCACTGGTCCCCCGCAGCTGACACTCATGCGTGGCAGTCACTAAAGAAGCAGCTCTCCGCTGGGGTCAGGCTGCCTGTGCTGAGGGGCGTCGGCACTCTGGGTTGGATAATTCCTTGCTGTGGGACCCAGCTCCTCATTGCGAGACGACTGGCACCACTGCCAGCCTCGACCCAGTCGGTGCCAGCCGCACCCAGTTCCCGCTGCTCTGTGCCAGCCGTCGGTATCTCCACACATCGTCAGGAGTCCTCTGGACACCATCGCACCCTTCAATTCACCGCTGCGGCAGTCTGCACTGAGCAGGCCTTGCGGGCTTTGCCCAGTGAGTGACCTCTGCGACACAGACTTCAAGAGGGGAAGGCGACAATTTTGCTCAGGAAGATAGGTTCACAGTGGTTTGAGAGGAATAGAAACCAGCCCACAGTGGCAGGGGCTGCGGGACTGCCCAGTGTCTGCCCATAATACCTGGCTGGGACAGGCGGAGAGGGCGGCGCGGAGTCTTCAGTGGTTTTATTCTGATGCCTTTGGGCCGAGCGTCCTCTCTCTGACTCTCCCCTGGCCCTGCTCTTCCCTCCTGCTGACCCACCCATCACTCTTCTAGATCTGTTTGGCAGTGAAAGGTACTTAACTCTGTGGTCCTTGTTACACAACAGAAACAACTGCCGGTGACGTGAATCCACTGGCAAGAGAGATGCCCGGGGAAGTGACATCTGTCCAGCGCATGTCCCCACTGCTGGCAGTGTGAAATATAGAAGCCCTCATAAGGACGCTGCCCCATACGGTTTCATGGTAAGAAAGCCTGGCCCGCATTTCAGGTTGCGCGAAGATCATTAGAAGTGCAACACCCCCGAGACCACCCACAGAATCACCCAGGCTGACTGGCGCCCCCTGCCCCGTGCAGCCGCCAGGCTTCTGAGCGTGGCCCCGCGCCTGCACCAATGCACCCCCAGCAGCAGTGAAGTCCAGGAGCTCGGAATCTGCCTCGAGACCTCAGCCCTGCTCCTATCACCCCAAACCCCCAAACCCCAGTCTTGCCCCCATTCGGTCTTCATTTCCTTCCCTGGGCTGCTGAGTGTGCGGATGGAAGCACAGCTGCACACATTCTCCGCTGTGGCCCTGACTCCACGCCTGTGCTCCTGCTTAGATATTGCTCCAGGGATTATTTCTGTAGCCCAGCTCTGCTCAGCCCTCTGCTCCTGTCAGAGTCTCGCTCCTCAGAAGCAGTCCCTCCACTCCAACTATTCACTGGAATTTCTTTTTGAAAAAAAAAATACCACTGTATAAAAATACGGTAAATTTTTTATCCAGTGATGGGTATTTGGGTTGTTCTCAAGATTTGACTATTACAGTGGAGTACTACTCAGCTATAAAGAAGGATAAATTCAAGGTTTTTATAGGTAAATGGATGCAATGAGAAACCATACTCACAAGTGAAATAAATCAGACTCACGTGCATGAATACTGTATTGTCTCCCTGGTGTAAGAAACTGAAAAAGTAAATAAGATCAAAAAGGTACAATAAATAGTGTGAAAGGGAAAGAAACTGCTCAAAGGGAAAGAGCAACTGGGATGGGGGAAAGGAGAAAAGAAAGAAAGGGAAAGGAAAAAATATTAAAAATATATATATATGGTAGTTAAGATAATTGTACTACTAATTCTACTAGTTCAAGGAAAGGAACAGTTAGAGCTCATATTCCCTGATCAATTTTGCATGCCTATATCTGGTAATCTGAGCAACTCTTTTGGAGATAACAACATGCAATATAGCAACCATTTTTAAATTCCTATCAACTTGTCTTGAAATTCAATATTGCTATTGTTTGGGGTTTTTTTTGTTGTTGGTGTTTGTTTCTTTTGTTCATTTTTTCTTTTTTCTGTATTTTTTCTCCTTAAAATAAAATAAAAAAATTTTTAAAACCTTTTTTAAAATTTTTAAATACAAATAATGAACATTAATGTTAGCACATTGGAAAAGTATAGAAAGACATAAAGAAGACGGTAAAATCACATGTAATCCTACACCATGGAGGTGACTAGTACTTTTAAAACCCATGCACACTTCCTTTTCATTGGTGCACTTTTTAAAAGTAAAAGTAGACTCATACTTTTGGGCTCTGTCATAACTTCATGTAAAATCTCAGGCTTATGCCCTATGTCAAAGAACTCACAGTTTTTTAAAAACAGTTTCTTGACATTCTATTTCATTTATATGCTAAACTTGGCTTGATCACATCCTCAAGGCTGTGTGCACCTGGGGTTCAGAGTTTTGCAGCTCTGTGTAACAGCATGCTATGCGTCCCAGACCTCTCATCCCTGGGTATGCACCGGTTTCTTCTTGGGGTCCCAGCCAGTGGGAACCCCTGCACTGAGTGAGACATACGTTTTGAGGGTCTTGCAGCATATTGCCTAATTGATTTATAAAGATGATTGAATCAGTGTGTAATACGAAGGCTAGCGTGTGAGCTTGTCCATCCTCCAGGTCTCTGCGAAATTACAATCGATTCACTAGCTAAATACTTTGACATTTAATTTGAGGCCAGAGGTACTATTATATTTTTATTGGTCATTGGCCTTTTCCTCTTCATGAAAGCAATCTACCTATTTCTGTCTTTTTGCTTTCCTTTTAAACTGGTTATCTTATTACTTGTCTTCAAATATCCAGCTCTGTGCATGAATAATGTTAGCACCTCTCTAGTTTAATAGTGAGGAATACCTTTTTATTTTGTCATTTGTCTTTCTTTTTTAAGTTGTGTACAGAACAAACCTATCAATGTTTCTCTTCCTTCTTCTGCCTGCTCCTTTTCCCCAAGCTTTCTTCTACACCTTCATGACAACTTTTCTCCCAACCAGGGGCAAGCATTGCCCATCAGGGCCACAGAAACCCGACCTAACTCTCCTCCTACAGCTCAGTCGACTATTTTCCGCCTCCTCTCTCAGCCCAGCTCCCTTACCCTGGCATCCCCGTCTTGACGCTCAGCTCTTCCCTCCCATTCTGCCCTCCTGGGCACCACCTTCGCCTCAGCACATGCCCTGAAGTCCTCCAGCTCCAGACCCCATGCCCAGCTGTTTGCTGTGTCCTTTCAAACACAGCACCCTGCAGGGCTTCGAGCTACTCTATCCCCTTCGTGCCATCTCATCCTTGGTGCAAAGCGCTGCTTTGCCCTCTGTTACCCAAGCCAGAAGCTCTGCAACTAGGCTCTGCCCACATGCACGTGCAGTCTGCGAAAGCTCCTGGTCAGTCTGTGAAGGCACATGCAGCTCCCCTCAGTCCGGTATGCAATCCACCCCTCACTGCCTGACTTCGGGCCTTCATGGCCATTGCATTTTTCTTTTGTATTTTACAAAGAAAATAATTATTGACTTTGCATCAAGTAGATTGGCTGAGCAAGTATTTATTTATTTATTGTTGTTGCTGTTGTTGTTGTTTTGAGACAGGACCTCACTATGTAGTTCAGGCTGGCCTTGAACTTACTACGTATCACAGGTTGGGCCCAAACTCTTGGCAACTCTTGTCTCAGCCTCCCTAGTGCTGGGATTACAGGTGTGCAATTTAGACTTTGGGATACTTAGTGAATATATCTCCTCTTCAAACCTCAGTTACATCATATATAAAGTAGAAATCCTGAGAGCACTTACTCCCCATCATTATTCTACAGATTAAATAGCAAGTGTTCAGGGTGGTTTCTTTCACAGGTCAACTATGGAAATCCAACACAGGTCAATCACTTATCACACTACTTCTGGCCACATATCCTTAAGGCCAAGTGCTGGCATAGTCCTCTTTCATCATTGGTCTCCCTAGATGTGTCCGGGATCTTCTTTCCTCACTCTTTAATATAATACCAGTTTATTCATAATGTAAACCCTCATTGTCACTCTAGAATCTCTCTCATTAGCTCCACCCCATAAGTGTAACAGCCAGTCACCCACTAATGCTACATGACAACCATCTCCATGTTCATGGGTCTGCAGATTGAGTCTGGTTTGGCATTAAATGGAATAGAGTAGGCTTCGATGGTAACTGGGGTCTAAACTGCAGTTTGAGCTTTAAAAATGTGTTCCCCTTGTGTCTGTTCTGGGGCCCAGGCTGAGGAACCATTGCTACTTGTTGCCTGTTTTTGCCACGGCTGAAAAGCCAAGCCAACCTGAGAAAGCAGACTGACAACCTGTCCTCATGTCACATCATTTAGAAAGTCAGTGACCATGACGTCACATGGCAAAATCCAGCATCTCTGAAGCAGGGACGTGTAACTGCCCAAGTGGAAGGCGTGGAGAAGATTTTGCCAAGTCAAGGTATAACCCAAACTGCAGCACTGTGGATTTGCCTGAGCACTTGTCACACCACACTTCCTGGAGAGCCTCACCTGCCACTCACCCGTCTTCCCTGTAACAAAGGCGCACCCACCCTGGATGGCTCAACACAGTGGTCCCATATCAATCAAGCTTTTCCAAGTATCCCAGGAAGAATGGCGCTGTCTCCTCCGGGCTCCCACTCTGGGCTAACCCTGGGCACTTTTCTTGCCTTCGTTTGTCTATTGTCCCCTCTGCATCTGGTATTCAGGAGTGTTGTGTTGTTGTTAAATGGTATAATATCCAAAGTTGGTCTATATAATCTCGCCAGCACAATGTTGGCTCTTCTCAAATAATTCTTTTTTAAAACTCTGAAAATAGATACAGTGGAACAGTAAGCAACAGAGTAAACAGCCTCTCTGAAAGATACAGTCCAGATGTTGGAATATAGCATCATGGGGAAGACAAGAAGGAAGGAAGTGGGTCCCCTGAACACAGGAAGAATCTAAAGTGAGAAATGAAACCCACAGAAAGAGTGAAAAAGAAAAACTTAAATGAAGAAGGTGGTAGCTGGTGACACCTTTGCCTGGAGCTGGATCCACAGTGTGAGAGGAGCTGTTGGAACTTGGGGGTACACGATCAAGGTGATGTGGTGGCTGGTGACCCTGGAGGCCTCTACAAAGAGAGGCAGCATTGGAGGGGAGTGGCAGACCTGGAAGACTGCACTGGCTGGCGGTGAGTGCAGAGGACTCAGCCCTTGGTCCTCCCACAGGACAGAGCAATTGGCCAGGAATCATTTTGGAATCAGGCTGAGTAAACCCAGAACCAGAACTGCTGCTTCTTCCAGCAGCTCCTAGCTGGGCGCAGACCCATGGAAATTGCTCAGACTGAGCCCCGCCCCTGCACACATCCTAGCACCATTGCAGTTTCCCTGGGGGTAGCCAGCTGGGTCTGACAGCTGCGGCCAGCCCCGCCCCCACGCATACTCCAAGGGTGGTAGTGGAAGATTCTGCTGGTGACGAGCCCAGGTCCACAGGAGGCGGCAGCCCCACCCCCAAAAACACTCCACTAGCCATCAGGGAGCCAACATAGACTGGGAAAAGCAGCAGACAGCCCTGCACCAGACACCCAATGGCCACCATCAGATACCCATAGCCAGAACTGTCTAGAAGAACCAAACAGTCTCACTTCAGAGAAATTGTAGCCAATGCAGGAAGTGCCTGGGACCCCAGTACCCACTTGTCTAGAAGAATCCAAGAGTATGTCAAGATGTAGAAGCAAAAGGCAGTCTCTGGCCTCCAATCTAAGCAGAGCAAGTCCAGGAAATGCAAACATGGAAGAGATTAGGAGTTGCATACCTGAAGTTTCTGAAGTGATGGCAACTGAAATAAAGATACAACTTCATGAGGCTATAAAAAAAATTAGAACAGAAATACTAACTCAAGTAAAAGAAGAAATGAAAAACATAACAAAAGAATTGCTAAACATCTCTAAAGAAGACATAGATGAAAAATGGAGGAGCGTAGGAAAATGAGGGAAACCTTGAATGAATAATACAAAAAAGATTTAGAATACATGAAACAGATTCAAAGAGATATCCAGGAAATTAAAAGCTCCATTGAAAGCTGGCAAAAGCACTTGAAAGAAACTGAAGATAGACTTTCACATCTTGAAGATAGGTTTGCAGCTTGTAATAGTGAAAGGAAAGATCTCTTAAAAATAACAAGGAACCTATAAGTAACAATTCAACAGCCACAAGACAACCCAAAGAAATGTAATTTAAGAATAAAAGATGTGAGTGAAAAAACAGGGGTCAACACAAATGACATTAAAAGTCTATTTACAGAAATAATATCATAAAACTTCCCAAGCATGGGAAAAGAAAGTGACATTCAGATAAGTGAAGCATATAGAACTCTAACTAGTCATAACCAAAATAAATCTACACCTACACATATAATAATCAAGATTCCAGTAATTCAACATAAGAACAGAATATTAAAAGCTGTTAGAGAAAAGAAACAGATCACCTATAAAGGAAAACCCATTAGAATCATGACAGACTTCTCAACACAAATCATCAAGTCAACAAGAGCTTGGAGTGAAGTATTTCAAGTCCTGAAAGAAAACAACTTCCAACCCTCATTGATATACCCTGCAAAACTATCTTTCAAAATTAACAGAGAAACAAGATACTTCCATGACAAAGAACAACTGAAGGAATTCGTGACCACCAAACCAACCCTACAGAGAATACTGAAGGACTTTCTAGACAGAGAGAAAAAAGACCACAGCTCCAGGAACAGTGGCAGAGGAGTATCACTGAGCAAGTCAGACAACTGAATGGAAAGGAAAAGTAGGCAGCCAACAGCAGGAAAACAGCATGGCAGAGATGAGACAGTGCATGTTTGGCCATAACCATTAATGTAGATGGCCTCAATTCACCAATAAAAAGAAACACAAGCAGAGTGGATCAAGAGACAGGGTCCATCAATATGCTCTACACAAGAAACACATTTAACCTGAAAGAGGGTTCATAGTCTGAAAACCAAAGGAGAGAGAACAATGCTGTATGTGACAGGGAACCAGAAAGAGGTGGGAGTAACTTGCCCATTAGCTGTATAGTGGACAAGAAAGACATGGCATTTTTATACAGTGGAAAGCTACTCAGCTACAAAGACAACCTTAAGGCTCTTGTAGGTAAATGGATACAAGTTGAGATCATGCTCATGGGTGAAATGATTCAGTCACATGGGTGAACATTGTGTTGCCTCCGTAGTATAAAAAACTAAGGGAATTAGTGGGATCCAAAATACACAATACATATTGTGAAAGTAAAAGGGGAGGAAATGTCTAAATAGGAAAGGCAGTGGCCATTGTTAATCTATTATCATGATTTAAATCCCTTATAGTTTTCATCATTCTGTTTAGTTTTGTTTCACTCTGTTTAAGTTTGTCTAATTTTATTATATTTGATGGCATGGATAGTTATTTCAAAGATAATAAAATATATTATGATAGCCATTATTGATTTCCTATTATTTTGTTTTGAAGTCCTTATTGCTTTCATTGCTTCCTTTTGAGTGACTTTATTCTATTTTGATTTGTTTGATTGTATTATGTCTGATAATATAGGCAACTACTTAGAAGATAACAAGAGGCATTTTGGTAACCACTATTGTTTCACTATTGTTTTGAAGTCCTGTATTGCTTCCATTGTTTTGTTTTTATTGGTTTCATTATGTACTATTTTGTTTGATTTTATTATGTCTGATGGTATGGGAAGTTATTTTGAAGATAACAAGAGGCATTATGGTAGCCATTGTTGATTTCCTATTGTCTGGTTTTGAAGGCCTGTAATGCTTTCATTCTTTTGTTTTGATCAGTTTTATACCATTTTGCTTTGTTTGAATTTATTGTGTGTGAAGCTGTGGACAACCATTTCAAAGAAAACAAGAGACATTATGGTAGCCACTACTGATTTCCTGTTGTCTTGTTTTGAAGTCCTGTGTTGCTTGCATTGCATTGTTCTGATCTGCTTTGTTCTATTTAGTTTTGTTTTGTTTTGTTTTATTCTCTTTAAAAAAAAGACATAAAAAAATAAAAATAAAAATCTGAAAATAAAGAATCCTGTTAGCAGTTTCAAACCAGATACTCTTTGGGCAGAATCTCAAACAATAATCTGATGATAGCTTCATTTTTCACAGAGAGGACTTGGATTGAGTGAGCAATCCAACAGTTTTATTTGTTATCAACCAGTTGAAACTGGGATAAAGGTGAATCTCATTCATACTCATGGGGCTACCAAGTCCTACTCAACCCCGTACCCTGGCTTTCCCTCAATGGATGGGACATCATCTTCTGCTTACCCTTCCAGCCCAGTCTTCATGCTCATGGGTCACTCTGCTCTGAGAGCTTGTAGTCCCTGTCCCCTGGCCTGCTCCTGCTGCTCCTGGTATAGCACATGGGAATCTCTCCAAATCCAGGGGAAAGCAGGCGCTCATCCACCAAGATACTGTCTCAGAGAAACTCCCCTGCGTGAGAGGTGGAGCACAAGGTGTTCTCGAGTGGAAATATGCTGAAACCAAAATAAATAAAAAAGAAAAAGTGGAAAGGAGTCAAACAGGCAATTATTTGTAATAGAAAAAACTATTGATTTTCTTTTTTTGATACATAGTCTAAATTATCCCTCAAGAAAAGTAGTAATGCATCTTTAAACAGATTTATTGGTTCTAGGAGGGGAAAAATGTATTATTTAACTTCAATTCTATTGGATTTTTCTTTTATATTAGATACAGAAATAGGACAGAGGAACTGAAATGGGACAGGGAAATTCCTCCAAGGAGCTCAGTAGTCTGAGACCCCAAGGTAAGTTATCTGATATTTCTCTCCAAACAGCAAATTCTGTAAATAAAGGATCATTTTTCTGGCTAGATAAATGACATCACACATTTCAAATAAGCATGTTTTTACACAAAATGTAAAGTTTTCAGAGCTGAGTAGACAAACCACCACAGGTCCCCTTGGTTTCCATAAGGCCTGACTTCTTTGTCAGAAAGGATTTTGTATCCTGTGGCTTCTCTGATCCAGGAACTGTGCCCCGCTACCCTGAGCTGGGTTCTCTTTGTGTCTTTAGCACTTTCTACCTTTCAATCCCTGGTGTCTTAGGCCAGAATGTGTCAACACCCAAATGGAGTGGAGACTTGCAGAGTTGCCGTTTGTGAGCAAATGAGCCCATGGCCAGTGGAAAAAGCCACATCAGCCTCACCCAGCACTGCATCAGGAGACAGACTTCTGGCTCCATGGGCCATGGTGCCATGGGGTCCCAAGTCTTCCTCTGTATCTGTCACTGACCTTGCAAACCATCCCAGTGAGGTGCTATCATCAGTCCCAAGGGGTCTGAATGGATTGCCACTGAGAGAAACTACTCACAACGATGGGAAAGCATTTTTCAACGCAAAGTACTCTAAAAGTCAGGAATAGAAATTCCAAGCCCCAGCTACAAACTTCAAACCTTATAGTGTTTATTCTTTTTAGTCTAGCATGTAAGTTTTTGTTTATGATATCTAGGCTCTCTCAATTCACTAGGAATACATCCAGCAGGACTAAGTGTAGACTAACCCACAAATCCAAAGGTCAGAAACTACACAGCAAGTCCCAGACTATTCTCCCTCTTCGAGGTCCACACACTCATTCTGCATAACCCGTCCCCAGCTCCCTGGGCACCCTCATTCTCACACCTTCAGGAGATGCAGATTCAGGCATGGGAAGAGGATACCAGTGCCATTTGCCCCATTCCACACAGAAGTTCTGCTTTCTCTCCACGGTGTTGTTGATACTTTTTCTCTTTATGCTAAATAGGATGCACCAAGTCTTTGAGACTGTTCCACATTCATATCCAAGGGAACAATGGTTAATAAGTACAGATTCAGCAGATTATACCCAAGTGCTACATCCCATTCTATGGCTGGTGGACTAGAAAACCCCTTCCTGTTGACCATGAATCCCGGTATGCCATCTTGAATAGTTAAGAACGGCCTAACCTGGTGTAGTGGCACACATCTGTAATCCCAGCGCTCAAGAGACTGAGTTCAAGGCCAGCCTGGGCTACATAGTGAGTTCAAGGTTTTCCTGAACTATTTAGTGAGGACTGTCTCAAGAGACAAACAAAAACCAAAACAAAACAAAATAAAAGTAACGGATTAATGGAACACAATTCTGGGTGTGTCTGTGGCTGACTGACACGAAGGCCAGCAAACTGAGGTGGGCATACCCACCCTAGTTGTGGGTGCCACCAATCAACAAGCTTGTAACCTGGCCGAGGTAAAAGGAAAAAGATGAAAGCAAAAGATGGAAGTTTTGGAAGAGCTCCAGGCTTCATCGTTGCCTTTGGACATGGTTCTTCAGTTTCTCCAGCCTTCTAATACAGACGCACACTGGCAACTCTCCGGAGAGCTTCCGAGCCCTCCATCCCGGACGGGTGCTGTGTCCTTGGTGCGTCTGGTGCTTCTGCTTCCGTCTTCTTGGGCTGGGTTGCTACCGAATCTTCCAGCTCTCCAGCATACACGCCACCATTGTGGATTCTCCCAGTTTGGATTCCATCTACCTAATAAATCCCTTTACAAATTTATGCATGTATTTTTTTATTGATTCTGTTCCTCTAGAGAAGTCTAACGAATACACCTGTCAATGCCACAAGATGAAAGCAAGATGCATCCTGGCCACCCAAAACAGCGTGACATTGTCCTTCTGCTGTATTTTACTTTATGCTGCTCTCAGCCTCCGCTCCCACCAGTGTATATACCTATCTGCTCTACCAACAGCACTCAACAGTCTCCCACATGGGGACCAAGGTTGTATGATGTCCATTTGCCAACGTGTGCATTTGGGGACACTGCCTACGAGTGGTTTTCTTCCCCTTCCCACCAGTTGATGAGATGGAATGTTCCTTACGTGAATTGTCACTTGAAAACCAAATCAATGAAAGCTAGCCAGATTTAAGAAAAGTTGGTCACACCCAAGAGGGCAATGTGTAAAGATCACTGCACACCCACATTTGGTCTGAATGCAGATGCTTGCTTTCAGTGACACCACTGAGGTCATGATCAAACGCCCCTGGAAAGAAGAAAGCACACAGAAATCCATAGTCCCACTGTGTGACAAGTGGTGCTGTGATCGCAGACCCTTCTTTAAAACTCCTGCTAATTCAGGTGGCAGGATGAAGCGTTCCATGTCATAATTAATCCCTCATGTATTGCAAGCAATTTAATGTCAAAATAATCAACAGCAGCTTTTTTTTACCCCTTTGTGAATACATAATAAATACTGTCATTTAGCTGTAGCAAACATTGAATTTCTTTTCTGGTCTTTGAATAACGCTATTTGTGAGGTAAATATCAGACTTCCTTCTCCATCTTCCCCTCCCCAAGCCCTACAAACCACATAGATATCCACTCCCTAGGGAAAAAAATCCCAGCTGTCAAAAGGAAAGAACTGTACTTAATGTCTAGCTGGGACCTTGCCCCGCGACATTTCTTGGAATCCAAACACCAGCCAAGAGCAAACATAAGAGGGAAGAAGAAAAAACTTGGAATGAAAATGGCGTCCCCTCACTATTTATCATTTATTTTTCCCTCAGGGATTATGGGCACAGCCATGACACTCACTATTATTATCTTGCTTTGCAAAGCTAGGTCCTAGCTATGAAATGAATTGCATTGTGCTGTTTTGGTAAAACTGGGTTCACTTTGTAAACAAAGTGCGTCAGAACTGAAGTGACCAAGTGCTGTCCTCTGTCTCCACAGAGGGCAGAGCACGCACAACACGAAGTGCACCATTCCTTCTTTAGCCAACACTCCTTCAAGAGGTCTTGCTAAGCAGAGTCTGTGGCAGCCTCCACTTCCAGGGTGCCAGTGTTCTTTTTGCTTCACACAGAAGCTCTCCTGTTAAATTAATATAGTGATCAAAAAGAGAGCTCCAGGAGCACAGTCCATGTAGATAATTAATCTCCTGTTGCTTTTCAGGAGAAACGACAGAGCCAAAATCTAGGCATCGAAGTGACACTGCACAACAGGTAAGAAGACCAAGACATCACTCTGTTACTTTAACAAATCCTGTGTGGAAATGTTTCTTAAATAGAAGAATGGAACACAGGGTCCCAAGAAGATCTTCTTGGTGATTAGTTCTAATTATCAGGGATTGGAATTTCTCATGAAATCACCTTATGTTTACCCGTTGGTGTCCTCTAGTCTTTTATTGTTAAAAAAAAAAGCGAGTCTCTCCTTCAGTTATTTATGCATACGTTGTTGAAATGCAAGAAGCTTGCAACTAAGATTCCACTGTTCTCATGATATTCTTTTACACTATTATTGGTTTTTATTTAACTCATATGGAATATATACTTTGCCAGTAGTTTCAGAAAGAGGATCCATAGCATATGGAGATACATGGAACACAACTCAGTCCTTTGTCTATGCAGGTGTACGTATGCACACGCACATGCACACAGATCGCAGAATAATTACAAATTATAAAATGACCCTGAATTCGATCCCCAGAACCGCTGAAAGGAAGAAAAGAAATTTGCAGACTAAAATAATCCTGAATGCTAGCTCATGAGAGACAAGAGCTGTTCCTCATTTCTCCTTGAATTCCCAGATGCTGATACAGTATTTTGCATACTTTGAGCATTCCATTACTGTCCTTGGATGACAGCATTCACCTTGGGAGGAATCACAGATCCATATTAGGTTGTGGGCCACATATATAACACACTAGAGTTTTGGGGGTGTTTTAAGAAGCTGTGTAGCCAGGCTCAGTCACATATGCCTTTAGTTCCAGTTCTGAGGAAGCTGAAGCAGGAGGATCACCTAAACCCATGAGTTCAAGATCAGGCTGGAAGCCCAGCCATAGCTCACATCTGAAATACCAGTACTTGGGAGACTGAAGCAGGAAAATTACAAATTCAATCCCAGCCTGGACTGTTCAACAAGACTCCATCTCAAAAAAATTACTGATTAACTGCATAAATAAACAAAAAATCGCTGCACCATACTCTCTCTTTCCTAGACCTTAACACAGGTATGATGACACTGGCAGGTAACTGAAAGGCATACAATACCTATGGGTGGTCTGACACAGTGTTCGTCTCTGTTTAATTCTTCTTTTGAACCGTCTGATTAAATTAGCTGGTCAGCTACCCAAACAGACCCAGAGTGGAGGGCACCCAGGGAGTCAGAACAGCATGGACTGTGGTGGGTGACTTCAGGGAGCAAGAAAGAGACAGAGACCCTGCCTGGAGCTCCTGAGAGGCCAAGGTGAGGCAGGTTTGCCTGTGGGTTGAGGATAATAAAGCTGACCGCTTTCTGCTGGCTGACTCTATCGCAGTACGTTTATCTTTATTACCAGGAACAGCACCTCCATCCACTCAGTTCTCCAGTTCCCTGTAAAACGGCTTCAGATGTGCAGGGGCAAAAGCAGAGCACAGGAAGGCTTGCAGAAGCAGCATTTAAAACCACCGAATCAATCTCCCTTGTAGGCTTTTCTTTTAAAATAAACTTATCTCTGCAAACTGTCTCTTGAAGCTTTCACTTTCACAGTAGAGTTTCACTGTTTTATGAGCTGGCGGTAAAGTCCTAAAACCAGCAGCTCCTGCAGGAGACACTAGCACACCAGCTATGGAGGTACTGTCAGGAAGATAAAATGTGGCAATGGAGTCACTATAAATTCCTGTGCACTCTCATGCACACACTGTGCATCGTGTGTGGACCAAAAGAGAAAAAGTTCCTTACACTGTCTGCTCTTCAGGACCACGTACGATGGCACAGCTACTGGTCCCTTAACCTCTCTTCACACTATTCTTATCAAATGCACCAGAGACAGAAGCCATCCAACAGCTGAAGTGGCAGTCCCTGAGTGTTTCACTCTAGCTCCACTGGGCTGTTTGCAAGATAAGAATAGACATAAGAATATTTCACCAGTGTCATTGCTTAACGACGTAATATGACAACCTCCATGAAACTGATTAGCATAAATCAACATAATGCCCACTTTATAGCATCAGTCTTGAACACTTTCATCTTGACATAGTAAGAGGTAAAAGACAATGCATGAAGATTGCTCAGATTTTGCTGGACTGTTATAGATGTTATGGTTACATCTAAAATGTCCTCCAAAAGCCTCCTGTTTGGAAGCTGATTGGATCACTGGGGTGCTGTATTCATCAGCTGATTCATTCACTGGGGAGCTCATAACAGCATGTGTCATTAAGAGGCAGGGTCTGCTTAGAGGTGGTCCCGTGTGGCATAACCTTGGAAGGATGCATTCTTGTCGCCAGCTACTCCCTTCTCTGTCTGCTTCCTGGTAGCCGCGAGTTGAGCTTTTTTTCCCTCCATCATGCTTTTCTGACCTTGCAGCCAGCCAACCATAGAGTGAGATGGAATCAGAATAAACCTCTCCATCTGTCAGTTGAGGGTGTTCAATATTTTGTTACAGAATCAGAAAACCGACTAAGATGACAGATGACAGAATAGCATATACATGCAGATGGAGCCGGGCACCAACATACATGTGTCAACATATTAATCTCGAGCACCTTTAATTTCATCCCACGTGCTTCATCCAAATAGATTCATGGTTTGCTAACACGGCTGATTCACCTAAGGCCATTTGGAGCATTGGAAGTAGAATTCCTGAAGCTCAGACCATGGTTCGCCATACCTCACAGGGTCTGTGTCCATACGGAGGACGGGAGCAGAACTGTGTCACTGAGTGACATTTTCAAAGTTGATGGATGAGCCTGTTTTCCACGTGCTCTCCCAGTGGTGCCCAGCACATCCCCTTCCTTTCCCTCCCTTCCCTCAAACTGTCTTAGTTTAAAAAAAAAAATCTTTTTCTTTTTGAAATGAATCTTCATTTTAGCCAATTGAGAAAACCCAAGGGCTGGAAAATTTGCCCAGGACATTTTCTTTACATGCCCCAAGGCGGGACTGCATGGCCAGCCACACCTTCTTGAGACTTTTTAATACCCAGAACACTTGTTTGGATACCACGAACTCTTCACTGTAGCTGTAGGATATCCAGATTTTGCTACAGAAAATAAACCTTATAGCACCGTGATATATAAAATGGCTTTCAAGTTGTGGGAAGATGGTCACATGTCTCCATGCATGCAGGGAACACTCAGGCAGTGATAAACACAAGGGCTTCCTGTGAGAGCAGCGCTAGATGTACTTCTTCCCCTTCACCACCCCAGCCCTGGGCCCTGGAAAGGAGAAGGCAGCGTGAGGCTTTGCCTTTGCAACCCTCTGCAGCAGTAAAAGCCTCGCTCAATGCAGAACTCTTCTTCATCTCATGCGCAGTTCCAAATACTGTACTTTTATATAAAAATTTTAATGCTTACAAATACTCCTTTGCTGTCTGTTTAAACCCATTTTTAGAAGAGAAACGGGGCTTTAAGAAGCTCTCCCCTTTCTCACAGTGCATCTGCAGCATTAGAACCCCAGATGAGGGCAGCCCTGCCAGTCAGGTCCTGCGCTGCGTCACCTAGGCCGTCAGTGGCTTCTGGGGTGGTTCAGCCACAGTGGACATTAAGCTAGGTGTAATCCAGCTGATAGGTAATTATTGAATCCCAGCTATGTGCTCAATACTGAAAAGAAAATAATAAGGCAATTAAACATTGCTCACTTTTTTCCATTGCTTTTACAAACAGTTTCTGAAAGGGCACCCTTTGAGCAACAGAAAAAACAAAGCAAAACAAAACAGAAAAACCTCTGTGCTCAATTATTTATTCTTTCCCCACTTTGCAAGAAATTGTCAACTATTATTTTGGTACTACATTGATTGAATTTAGCAAAAAAGAAAAAATATGCAAATTGTTTACATATTTTAATTGGATAGCCATTTTTAAATTTAATTTAGAATTAAATCTAAACTCTCAGAAAATAAAATCCTGGTAGTTTTAAAAGGCCACTGGGCATCGTGGTTCACTTCTCTAATCCCACCCCTCTGGGAGACTGAGGCAGGAGGACTGCAAGCTTGAGTACCACCTGGGCAATTTAGTGACTTAGCAAGACCTTGTTTCAAAATAAAAAGTTAAAATATAGTGAGGGATGTAACTCAGTGCAAACAAAGAGCCTGGGTTTAATTCTCTGCTCCCTGTCCTCCACCAAAAACCAGGCAATTGGCCACAACTATGGCTTAACCTCCTCAGTACTCTGTGAGGGGGCAGAAAGGACTGTTGTAAATATTTGATCAATTTATTTAGCTTAAGTGCATTCTTACAGTTTTGAATTTCTGTTCTTTGAATTTAGTTCATTCTTTATTTCAAGTCATGAATCAGTAGGAATTTGAGGTGGTCTTGCCATACAGAAGTTATCTTTTTTGACATTTAAATGATGTTTGAAGTATCTCACCTAACCTCTCTACACGGATGCCTTTCCATTTCCACCACTGAATTGGTGAGTTCTCTGTTATTGCAGTCAAATCATCTTTATGATTCACACAAATTGCTGCACGACACGTGTGGAAGCTAGGATTCGTTGTCAAGAGTTGAAAGAACCAGTGGGTGGGATGGGTGGGTTTGCCGTGGGTGTGCAGACGCACGGGCGTGATTTTCCTACCAGTTATGGGTGGAAGCAGGTCCGTTACAACCCAATGGCCAGAGATAAAATTACTGCATTTGTTATAAATGATTAAGGAAATCATTTCAATCATCCAAAAAGTTTTTTATGCCCAATTTTAGGATTTGAACAGTTGTGATGACAGGATTGCTAATTTATGAGTTATTGGTATCGTGCAAGGATAATGAAAATAAATGCATTGATTTGAGAATATGTATGCCAGCTTTTTGCATATAAATAGACTTTAAAATCCTATTGTGTTTTATGGCTCCACATAAATAACAAAACAACCTCATGACTTGGAAATAAAGCATCTACATCTAAAACTCTCCAATAAGACAGCTTGGTTTTTCCATTAAATCTACCCAGTTATGTCCGTTCATGGGCACATGGATTCATGCATGGGTAGGTGCACAAGCAAATACGATCAGCATTTCTGGAACTTTGATGTGCTCATGCTCACCCAGGAATCCTGCTAAAGAGAGGTGCTGATTCCACAGAGCTAGGGTGAGCAGACGGCATCCATCTTAACAAGGTTCCGAGTGAGGCAGTTGCCACCAGCTCCAGAACCACACGAGAAGCAGCAGTCATGGACTTCTCAGTGCTCCCAAAGGTCTCATCTGTAACTGAGTCCTCCATTACAGATAAGAAATCATTCAGATTTAGAAGAAAAGTAAGTTTCTACAGCTGTCATAGGGAACATGATGTCCAGAGATATCTGGTGGATATGTTTAAATAAGTATGGTTTAAATAAAGCTCGGTGAGCAGCTTTTGTAATTCCGTAGGTTGATGCTGTTTTAATTCCAGAATTTCAGTTCCATGAACTTTCTTATTCAACCCTTCACTATCCCAGGAAGTGGCTCTATCTAGGTGAAACACCGCGTGTAAACAAAACCAGAACACTGATGTTTCCAGAAACCAAACACAGTGGTCTCACTCATTCAAGGTTTTACTTTCCGTAGTTTCAGTGAAACACGAGCAGCCATAATCCCAAAAATTTTAAAGGAAAAACTGCATTATTTTAAAATTGTATGCAGCTCTGAGTAGGAGATGGACGCTCGCCCGTCCGGCTTCATTCCTCAGCCCTTTGCCTGGCGTGTCCACTCCGCCTGCTGCCTACGCGTCAGTCAGTGCTGCCTTCGTGACTGTCAGTGTAGTCTGGAGGGCATACAGAGCTGCCTGTTAGCTTTGGTTTTAGACAACCGCCGGGGGTGTGGGAACACATTTCTCATGAACACAGTATTCCACTGAACACATTATCTCTCCTTCTGCTCATCTTCTTCTCCTCCTGTCCTCTTCCTCGTCTTTCTATACCCTCTCTGCCTCCCCTTCCTTCTCCTCTTCCCTCTGTGTTCCTTTATCAAGGAGAAAGAATTTTGAATGTAAAACCTCCTGATAGCACCGCCTTTACTGTAGTGTTCTTTCCTACCTATAACTAACAGATGCCCATGCTGTTTTAAGCACTGGAGCAGCGAGCTCACAGCCCTTGCATGTGAGCAAAAAGGGAGCCCCAGTCCAGCCCTGGACCTTCTAGTAGAGAGGAAAGCACCACCTGCAACTCACAGAGCTCTCCTGCAGACACATCTGAAATCTATACACTCCTCAGAAGTATAAATCTGCTTATTAGAAAATCACCTGTGGAAATAAAGACATGTGACATTTATGAAATGCTATGCAAGTATCTTTTCACTTCATTTTAACTCTTTCTTCAACTCTTTGTTTCAAAATGATCTGCACTGAATTTTTCATACAGAAATGTATAAGTTAACGTTTTTTCTATTCCCCTGATTATACAACAATTTAACATTAGGGCTATGATTTTAGGAATCAATTACCCAAGAGCAGGCAAATAATTTGGTTAAAGATATCTTCACTGATTTACTAATTGAAAACTTCGGGTCAGTATTTTATGAAATTCTCCAGCTGCAAATACTCACGGAGAGCACTGTACACATTATATTCTGAATGGCTGCAGCCCTATTTGACAGCCACTTTCCAAGGAGGAGATTGGGCCAAACAAACAGAAAAAGATTTATATTCCATTTTAAACTAGCAACTACTTTATAAATCTCAAACCACTAAATGAATCACATCAGTGTAACTTTGGCAATGCCACATTTTATCCTCGAAACACTCACATACAAATGAATTGAAAATAGAATATAATTTAATATTGAACTTACGCAAATGAATATGATTATAAAATTTTGCTAGTGCTTGAAAAAAGATCTAGAGAAGTATCACACTCAAGTATCTTAATCTCAGTTTAACAAAATATATTTTTATTTAGAATCCTAATTTTTTTCAACTAATTGGTAAAATTTTAATATTCCTTTAATATTCCAAAGTATTTCATAAGTCCATTGTTTCTGAAAGTCTTCTCTTTTTGTTTTAAAATGCATGAATACCAGAAGTTCCAATTTTATCTCAGTATTGGCTTCTATGTTGATGAATATGTTTTTCTTTTCTTCTTTATTTGGATAAAAATCACATGATATTGTTTTCCTTTCTTTTTTATTAAAATGCTATATTTGATTTTCCAGGGATAAGGTAACGTATACCAACTGAAGTAAAGATGAAACTCTGAAATCTGAAAAATAGGCTGATGGACCAACCACACAATATAAGAAAGCTCTAAATCAGCAGTAGCCATAAATCAGTCATGCCACGCAAATTCACATTTGTAATGTAATTTATTTTAGGGAAAATTTACAACTATTCAAGCTTCACTATTTATTAGGTAAGGAGGGGTGGAAACCTGAGTGAAGTATTTATGTCTTATTAATTCTTTTTATAGCCTATTAATTCAGATAACTTGTAACATATAAACAATCTCAGTTGCTTTATCTAAACATGGCAAATTACCCTGTGGTTTCCAACACGGACTTGGTGGGCTGATGACTCTTCTAGAGCCTTTTCACCTGCGAGTCTCTGATTTGATTAGAAAGATGCTCTCAGTGGGTAGTGAAGGGTTCACTAGCGGCCTGAATGAACCAAATACAAAGTCTAAAATGGGCTTCATCCCCGAGAACAATTTTTCTTTGTAACACTGTACATTTTTATAATTTTTATTACAAATGTACTGCAAAACTAAAACCTATAGTCACTTTAATTTTTGCTAAAAATCAGGCATGTGTTCGTGTTAGTAGGTTCTAATCCTTCAAAACAACCCCATTCTCCTTTACCCAGGGTCTGTCTGGTCTGGATTGTTGCACACTGAAATGCATCTGGGAATGAATGTGTAAGAGGTGCCCTTTCTTGAAGATGGAAAGATCCCATCTTGGAAGAGGAAATCTTCTGTGTGCAAAGATATATATGATACAGGCAATTTTTGGAAATAACTCCTAGATCTATTTCTTTAACCCAGGTTGTTCATATTTTGTATTTATTATATATAAAATTTTTGTAGTAGAATAGAACAAAGGCTAAATGTGATTGTGTGACTATTTCTTGAGTTTCTAGCAAACTGAATCCATAATGTGCTATTTCATTCTCTCAATGATATGCAAAAGAGAAATGTTTGGTTTTTAATTATATACATGTGGTGTTCAGCAGGTACTGGAAGTGATATTTTAAGCTCCCTCAGCTTTGTTTCAAGATTTGAGTATATTAATTCCTATGCAAATCACTCCATAGCAGAGTTCACTGTCACACTGCTGCTGGAAAAAGAAACTCCCATGCATTATTTGGAAGAGAGAGGAGAAATCCTGGGAGAGTATAGGAAGATCAGAGGAACATATTAAGACATGGCCTCCTGAACACCCTGGATTTTTTAATGTTAAATTACATGGAATGGACTCATCATGTGGGGGTAGATGTGACTAAAACCAGATAAGAAATGCACAACAGGGGTCATGTTATTAGAATCAGAGGAGACAGCCAAAGGAGATTTCATGGGCACAAAGTCTAGCAGATGGCTCATTCCAGCTCAAG
Organism: Dasyprocta punctata; assembly: GCA_004363535.1. Lineage (NCBI taxonomy): Eukaryota > Metazoa > Chordata > Mammalia > Rodentia > Dasyproctidae > Dasyprocta > Dasyprocta punctata. The sequence continues at coordinate 11,833 of RJWM01003048.1, read as the reverse complement.
CTGAATTCTTTCTACCATATATATGTTTGGAAGTAAAACAGGTAAACTTATGAGGAGACATTGGTGAGTATTTTACAAGGAAAAATCATAAAAGTACATAGCCTTTAAACATTATCTTTTAATTTCAAAATAATTTAAAACTAAATTCTTAAATAAAATCAATGCAGCAACATTTTCAATTGGTCTTTCATCATGACTCTCTAAAACAGTTCAGAATGTACTAACTGATTGAAGAGTGATAAATATGTCCATCACCTTGTAAGAGAATATGTAAGTAACATCCAAAACTTCTTTATGTTTTATTGTTCAGTTAAGAACTTGAACTTCACCATGGGCATGAGGTAACAATACTGTAAATCTCATGATACTGTTTTCTTTTCAAACTTGATCTCCTTTCTCACACTTCAGAAATTGAAGGCTTTGGGTTTTGTTTTACTCAACATTGATAGTGTTGTAATTTGGGAAAATAAGCAGTATTCCCAAGGCTAAACAAACTGTCCTCCCCACCAGGTAAATTGTCTGTGCAGAGTGAAGAGCTAAGAGAAGACTCCACCAGAATTCTGAGTCACAAGGTTCACGGTCCAGCCATGTTTCCATGCTTCCCTGGATTTATAACATGCCTGAAGCACATGTGTATATCATAGGTTGGAAATACATATTTATTTTCTAAATAGTTGAGGAATAATCCAAACCCCAATAGAACTCTCATTATAATAGACACATTATTTATTAAAGTTGGTCCCAAAGGAAAATAAAATAGATCACTGTTATAGTTTGTGTCCAGGTGGCCCCCTCAAACCTCATGCAGTCATGGAGGTGCCTGAATCTAGCATTCATGATTGGTTCATTGTCTAGCGCTGTGATTGGTGGTGTGAGTGCTGCACCTGCTTGGGGGCGGATCCAGCATATTGTATAAGGGAGGGAAGGAGGCCTGTTTTCTCCTCTTTTACCCTGTTTGCTCTTTCCATTTTCAGCCGCCATGAACAGCTGCCCCTCAGCCATGTCACCCTACCTTGGAGCCAACTGAGTATGGACTGAAACCTACAAAAACTATAAGAAATAAACCTTTTCTTCCTTCATTTTGGGAGTCAGGTATTTTGTCTCGACAATGAGAGAAAAGTAACCAAGGCAATTATTTACTACAGGTAAACCAGAGAGTGTCATCAAATGGCAGGTGAGACCTGGGAGGCTGTATCTTACTGAGTCTTTTTCCTTCTTGAACTGTTGGTGAACTGAATTCTGCATCCAGATGGCGAGGTCATCCTGGCTGATGATGCGCTGGAAGGGAGTAGGAGAGAAGACAAGGTTCTCAATGCTCTTGCTCAAGAGCCCTGGCTCTGGATCACCTTTTACTATGCACCTGAGGCGGGTACCTCTCCTTTGACCTTAGTGGGTAACCCTTGGGCTGCTGCTTGGGCCTGCCTGTCTGAATTAAGCCAAGGAGAGTTAAGAAGAGTTAACTGTATTTTGGAGGGAATTTCTTCCTCTGTCATTTATCAACTTCTGGCTTTGTCTAGGTGACACTTGTGCATTCACACAGTATCAGCACTTTCTCACAGATCTAAAAATGAAGTCAGTTCTCCAGGGATAAATTGATAACTCTGCAAGATGAACCCTGGGCCCTGAAGTGCTAGGATCTCTCTGTGTGCCCAGATGCATGGAAATGCATGTACATCTGGTGGGAGTGTGACAGTAGAACAATGCCACCATGAACTCTCTCAGCGTGATTTGCTACCTGTCCCTAAAAACTTAGAAACCTGGGCTCTGGCCAGAAATAAACGAGCAGAACAAATGAAAGGAAGAAAGAATGTCTTTGTAGTATTTATGGTCCATGATCTAAGTAGAAGCAGGAAATACCAGAAATTTCCAAAAGAAGGGCTTCTTCCAGCAGATTTTTCAGACTAATTTTCAAAACCACATTTGCTTATGCAAGAGACTTAGACAGTTTGAATTAAACATTTGAACTTCCGGGTGCTCATTTGAACCAAAGCCAAACTCTGAACTTTCCAGGTTTCCCTGTCATTAATCAAAATTCTGAAGATCAATGGCATGTAATGAATCAAACATAATAGCCAGCATCAGCCGGGATAGCAAGGAGCAGCACGGCGGGAGCACTGGGATGCGAGGGGATCGAAACCTGGCTGCCTCTGAATACCCAGTGAGTCAGCACTGCAGCTGTGTCCCAAGCAAGCTAACACAGCGTCTGAGATGCACTGTGCCACAGAGCAGGAGAAGCATGTGGCCCTGCCACGTCCCATGCACAATGACCACAGCCACAGCCTTGGGCCACTCAGGGAGGCCTAGAAGGTCACGGGCTGCCTCAGCGTCTTCAAGCCCTGCTCCTGTTTGATTTCATCCATCTGCACTTGGGCATCTAGTGTGAAGTTTCTCACACTATTTTAGGGGGGGATCTCCCTGAACCATCTATGGTAAGAAGAAGCAATTAAACAGGAGTGAGGGCATTGGTAGAGGATACTTTTGCAAATTCAAGGGTCATCATTAAAAAGTTTCAGAAATAAGAGCCAGAGAAAATGTTTTACAAATGAGGGCTTAAAATACGACTTGAATTCATCCTTGAGTCAAGTTCGTTCATGTCGCACATGCACAAGGGACACCATGGTATCAGGGACGGAACACTCACCCGGCCGGTGTCTCCTGAGATCGCGGGCTCCACAAAGGCCCCACAGAGCTCGGGATCCACGGGGTAGTAACAGACGTGTTCAAAACCTATGGCATCTGGTCAGATGGGTTTGGGAAAGGCTGACCTTAACTGACAGACTTATTACTAACATGCATTTTGAACTATCAAATTTATTTGTAGGACTAATATTTCAGAACAATATTCTGGCAAATGTGAGTCTATACAATAACATTTCTGCTTTAAAAAGAAGACTCAGTACACTAATAAAACATACCCTTGATTTTGTCTCCAGTAATTAATCAATTAATCTAAAATGGAAGCAAGAAGATAAGCTTTTAGGTGTAAAGCAATTCTCAAAATAATAAACACATCTTCCTCTTTCTTGATACACCCTTCCCATTGAGAACCGCAAGACCATGTCTAGAGTCATTCTTAACCCTGTCTAAATTTTAAAAATCGGGGCATTGCCTAACAATAACACCATTGCACGGGGTACAGAGGCAAACACAAAATACATGTTAATTAATATTTTAATGTTTGACTTGGAAATTTCCATCTATTGTTACCCAAATACGTGATTTAGCTTATGCTTCTGTTTACAGAATACATGTGTTAAAATTCAACACTTATAAAATCTTCCAGGAAGATATTCTGGAGAATTATTTCTCCAAAATAATATTGAAGTCATAGATTGATTAAAGGGAATGACGGAGTGATTAAGGGAGGGATTGAGAGTACATGTGAAAATGTAGATAATGATGAGTAGTTTGGCAAAGAAATACAGTCACTAAAGGTGGGGAGGGAGGTTTGAAGGGCTGGGCCCAGTCGGGACCCACTCATTGTCAAGGTAAAGACCATCAAGGGCCATTTATTGTTAAAAGATGTTAGGGTCATTTTGCAGAAGAATGTTCACATTTAGTTTTAGATGAATGCGTGTCTGTTTTTACAGATTGAAATCAGCTTGACTATTTCAGTAGTTTGTGTCCTCACTGTCACTGACTGACAGGGAGAGCACTGCGCATACCAACACTGTACAGCTCATAGTGGCATTATCACAGTTAACGCAACCCCGCCATTCAGAAATTATTAAGCAAATACTGTGGAACAGGGGTTGTACTAGTTACTAGGGACAAACAAATGATCCAGATGTGGTCCTTGTCTTCGAAGAATGTATAGTCTGCTCCTGCAATATGAAAACCGATCCATTTGGTTACATGCAATGTGTCCCTAAAGGAAAACTTCTCCCTTAGGAAATAACTTTATCCATGCAAGGAATCAAGGTACCAAATGCAAAAGATGATATCACGATATTCTTATAGTCATCAGGTTGTCCCCTTGGTTATTACTATAATAATTAAGTAGCTGACAAGTAAAGCATCCTTTACCCCAAATCCAAGCTGGTGTTTTATAGATATTTTACGAGAAAAAGTTGGCTGTTTCTCTAAATTTAGATATTTGCCAAATGACTGAGGAATGGGTAGTTTATTCAGAAATTTTCTTCAGACAATAAACTAACTATACAAATGAACAAAGTTAGATAAATTTCATCTTCAAGGGAACTATGTTCCTGTGAAATTTTAAAGTATGTGTAAAAGTGAAGCCATGAACATAGTAAGAAGATACGGGGTAAATGCTTCTGAAAGTCTGGGATGAGGACAAAGTGTGACATCAAAGCCAGACCCCACCAAGTGAGGACCGGCGGGCGACACTCACCCTCGCCAAGGTCAGGGAGCGAGGCCCACGCGGTGCTCGGCGTGCAGCATGCATTTGTTTCCTGTGGCTGCACAACAGATTACCACGAATTTATGTCTTAAAGCAGTGTGGGTTTATATACACAATGGAATATTATTCAGCCACAAAGTAGAAAAAAATCATGCCATTTGCAGAAAAGTGGGTAGAAGTAGAGAGAAACCAAACTCAAGAAAGTTAAATACTGCTTATTCTCTTATGTGACAAATCTAAAAAATAAAATAAAGAAGATACGATGGAAGACTAGAAAGTAGACATTTAGAGGAAAGGAGAGAAGAGGATTGGAGGAGGAGGAAAGAAAGGGGGTATAATGGGGTTGAAAATAGTTAAAATATGTTATATGCTTGTATAGGCATACCAAAACAAACCTCACTATTGTGTATAAATTGTATAAGTAATATGCACTAATAAAAACTTCAAACATTTCTCAGTTTTTGGATCACAACTTTAGCTCATCCCATTTGGGTTTTCCACTCAGGTGCTGAACAGCCACATCCTCACCTCCAGGATGAGCTCCGATGTGACTCACTCCTAAGTTCCCTCGGGGAGCAGGCAAACTGCGCTTCCCTGGGTGTGGCCAAGGTACCCATTCTTTCCTGGCTGTCACCAAGGAACTCCTCCTCCTTCCCAGGTCCTCCCTGCACAGCCTCTCCCTGTGCAGCCCACAGCAGCACGGTCACTCGCTCCTCAAGGCCAGCGGGAGAAAGGCCACTCAGAACTTCTCTTAGGAGGAGGCCTGCCCCTGTAGTAAAGGTTTCACCTGCCAACCCAACCTGGAATAAGTCAACTGATCAGGAACCTTAAATAAGCCCTTCATCTTGCCATGAAATAACCTACTCATGGAAATGATGTTGTCATAGTCAGGGTTCACAAGAAGAACCAGACAATACAGGACACATAATTTATAGAATTACTTATCATGGTCACTCGAGGAGTTTCATGCAAAGAAAGTGCAAGAAATCTGTCCACACACTAAAGACCTAGAAAATCCAGCTGAGGGCCTGGATTCCCTGGCAATAACCTGCATGAGTTCAACTGAAAACCTAGAGCCCATGAATGCCTCCCCACAAGTCCAACTGGAGGCCTAGAGCCCACAACAATGACTCATGTAAGTCTGTTTCACGAATCTGAGCTGGGAAGGCCCAAAGGTCAGCGGTGGAAGCTAGAAAGTCTGGGCCAGCAGGATGAAGGATCTGTGCCAATAGGTTGAGAGTTCTGCACTAGAACCAAGAATTGATGCTCAAAATAAAGACCAGGGCGCAACCAAAAAGTACCATGGCCATCCTCAGCAACAATGAGATCCCAAGCTCCTCCAACAATGAGAACAGCCAGCATGACAAACTTCTCCTGGAGACTGAACAGCACACATCTTCCCCTCCGGAGCCAGGAAACAATGCTCAAAGTAAGGACCAAACTCCCCCAAAGTGAACCACAGCCATTCTCAAAGACAAGGTCCCAAGCTCCTCTGATGGTAACCGCCAAGTTCATATCAGGGAAGCCAGCATAACAAGCTCCTCCAGGAGAATCAATGGCTCCAAGAGAACCAATGGCTCCAAACAACAGCCCTCACTTAGGAGAACCCACAATGCTACTGTCCTCTCCACCTGCTGACAACACTCCTCAGGTGGCCTCTCTACACTCAGCACCATGCTGATTCAGTTCAGCTGGTATTTAAGTTGGCCACCAGTTACCAGTCCACCACACACATCCTATGATAGGCATGAGTTACACCCACGCCTCAGGGGAGAGGGTGACAGACCACTCCACCAAAGGTGGCGATCTTGGAGGCATCTCAGCCACCTGCTTTCATCTTCAGGGAGGTGATCAATATGTACTCTTAAACAGGTGAATGAAAATAAAACATGAGCTGCAAACTCAGAAGTACGTTGTGTGACCATAAAGATTTATTTTAGCCTAGTTATACTATAATTTTAGATGCATGAGAAATATGAAAGGAAAATGATAAATCATCAAATATATAAAATAAAATCCATGTCACAACTTACAAAATAAATATATAACAATGAAGTATTCTTATTTGTATGGTAGATCTGTGAAAACACTTTTTAAAAGAACATACAGTGTTCATGCAAAACTGTAAAACTTCCCCTTCGTACACCAGGGTAAATAAACTGATACAAGCTTTTTGTAGAGCATATAAGTAATAACAGTCAAACACCCTTAGAAAGCCTATCATTTTGGTCCAGCAAACCCATTTTTAGTAACTGACCCTAAGGAACAAATAGATAGAGAAGAGGAAAAAGTTGAATGTAGCCCTTCCAGATCAAAACAGCAGAGTTAGTGCACATTTTTTTGTCTCTTCTCTAGGTGTTTCCAAAACAAATGGAGTTTGAGCCTGGTGTGGTGGTGCATGCCTTTAATCCCAGAACTCTGGAGGCTGAGGCAGGAGGATCATTGTGAGTTTGAGACCAGTGTGGACTACAAAGTGAGCTCAAGGCCAGCCTGAACTGCATAGCGAGACCCTGTCTCAAAAAGACAAAAAAAAGAGAGAGAGAAGTATAGAAAATACTAGTATGAAGTCAAAATTTGACATATCTCCTGGAGACTGCATCACACACACACACACACACACACACACACACTTTTTTGGGTCATCAAACTAACAACAGAAAATAAATTGGGAGTGGGAAACAAAAGAAGTGACAGACCAGGTAGCACCAGGGAAAAACCTTCAGAAAAGACAGGAGCTCCTCAGCCTGGCTCACTCACCTCACTGCTGAGAGAGGAGGGCAGCTGTGGAGACATGTGAGGAGCCTAAGTGTCGCAGTCACCACTGACTCAAAGGATCTCACCTGTGTGTCACTCGTGCCCCACAGGAGAGTAAGCTCCTTGTGACTCCAAGTGTTAAAACATCAAAGAGCCACGGTGAAGCCCAACGATGGATACGAAAGAAAAGTTTTAAGAGAGAGTGATCAACATTAAGTTAAAATTAACAATTTAGATTGTACCAAAATAATGTCTCAATCACCCAAAACCCTAACCCTGAGGGAGGTGCTCCTGCTGGCAGTGGTGTCCGCGCTCCTGCTGGCAGTGGTGTCCATGCTCCTGGGCAGGAGTGTGGCACCTCTGTGTAACCCCTTGCTAGACACCAGCCTTCGAGGGCCTGATGTGGTTCACGGGTCTCTTAGCCGCCGAAGGACAGGGTAAGCCACTTCCAAGAGCTCGCAGTGCACACAGCGGTACCCATCGCTCTCCGTCTCTGCCGTGGCCACTGCGGTAAGGTAAGAGCCTCTCCCAGGGAAGGAGCATGGTTCCCAGTTCCACTGGCTTCCACCCATGGACGTTTCTGCATTCCCATCACTGCAGTCTTTGAGCCGCTGTCCTCTCAGAAACTCGGGCCCACAGCACGGCTTCACCAAGCTATTACCACCTTTCCTTTTCCTTTAGTTATTAGTAAAACGTCATCCATTTGTTCCTGGAAAGAATATTTGTGAGATTTGCATAATACCTAAATCTTTTAGTTAGCATCATTATTGTTTCTGTTGTTTCCATTAGTGCTTTAACCAGGTTGTGTATTTCAGCTACATGAAAACCAAATGCTCCTTATAAATTGTCTAACTTGATTTCTCTATTCTGCATCTGTCCCATGTAAAAAGGAAATGCGTTTGGAATCTCAAGTCTATGAGGTATCTGTGCAACTGGGCACCTTTTGATAACTTTATTAGCTACGTGGGGGACTATCATTACCTGTAGAAGCTTCAACCTGGAAACACTCACACAAATTTTATCAACAATCATAACCAAATTCTTTCACAGCAACTTTATTAATGTAAATTAACTTCTAATAGTTTAGTCCACCATCGAATAGCTAATAAGTGCCTTAATATCCTCAGACAAAAACGTGAGTTCACTCAAATGACTAAAATATATTGTCATTAATTCTGATAGAAATGATTTCCAATGGGCTGAACCCAAGGAAATGGTTGATTAGGTAGGAGAGATAACAGAAAAAAATACACCTAAGTTGATGTATTCTGAGAAAGAAGAAAGTGAAAGGGAAATACAGGAAGAATAGGTCTATTGCTACAGGATCAGACTTTTCATCTTAATTCTTTATTCAAACTCTCTCTGCCAAGGCCTGTGGGAGAAAATGGGCTTCCTGAACAGAGGGAGTCGACTTCTAATTGCACAGAGGTTTGGAGGGCTATGGCTCCGTGATAAAGCACTTGCCTGGCATGCACGAGGCCCTGGGTTCAATTTCTAGCACTAATCAAGAAATCAAATTCATCAAAATTCTGAGGGGAGACAGACATAATAATAGCATTTATTAGTTTCTCTCCATGTGTTACCACAGTTCTAAGTACTTTGCAAGCAGAATCACATTTTTCAGCTATCACTTTCCACTTCAATTCTCTTTAGAAGACTTTATTTTTTATAACAGTTTGAGCTTCAAATTGAGCAGAAGGTACAGATTCTCCACTTACTCCATACCCGCTCATATGCACAGCCTCCTCCGCCATCAGTGTCCTGCCCGAGTGGCGTGTGTGTCCTCAACAGTGAGCCTACACTGGTACTTCTTTATCACCCCAGTTCCATAGTTCACATCAGGGATTGCTCTTCGTGCTGTACATTCTACAGATATGAACAAATGAATGCAGATTTACTACTGTAATATTATACGGAATGGTTTCACTGCCCCTAAAACCCTTTCTCCATCCTCACGCACTTCAATCCTGACAACCACTGACTTTTACTGTCTCCTTAGTTTAGTCTTTTCCAAAATACCATGTAGTTGGAGTCAAACAATAAGTATCCCTTTTAAACTGGCACTTTTCACTTAGTAACATATATGCAAATTTCGTTCATGTCTTATCATGGCTCAGTAGCTCATTTCCTTTTGGCTGTGACTGAAACCCCATTGTGTGGATATACCCTAGTTTGTTAATTCATTTGCCTACTGAGGGCATCTCGGTTGCATTAAACTTTTTGGCAATCATGACTAGATCTGCGATAAACATTTGTGCACAGGTTTTTATGTATACATAAAATTTCAACTCCATAATGTAAGTACCAAAAAGCTGTTCTTGTTGGGTCATATGGTAAGAATATGTTTCATTTAAAAAAGAACAGAACTCCAAATTATTTTCGGAAATGGTTGCACTACTTTGTGTTCTCACAGCAATGCAACGCCACCCGCTCTTTGCTGCACCAGTGCACATGTTCACAGCATCGCCTGCACCTGGGGTTGCCAATGCTTTGGATTTGGGTCATTCTAATAGGTGTGGGTTATATCTTATTGTTATCATTGCTTTGAATGATTGCCTTTTTCTACTTTGCTTTGTTTTTTACCTCATGGCTACAAGGCATATGGCGAGGTAACAGCTGACCTTGTACTTGGGGGGACAGTTCAAGACTTTTCCTCCAAGACGAGGATGCTCTGCTCTCACCAGTGTGGTGCTGAAAGTCCTATCTGGTCAGGCCAATTTTGATGGTAGAAATGTAAAATGATGCAGATCCACTGGAAACCACTGTGGCAGTTCCTCAAAGCATTAAATATACAGACACTACATATCCCAGAAATTTCACTCCTAGGTAGATATTCACAGGACATGAGAACATATGCCCAAACCCTCATGTATGAATATTCATAGCATTTTCTACAATAGCCAAAAAGTAGAAACAAGCCAAATATCAGCCAGCTAATGAATGGATAAACAAAATATAATGAAATGTTATTTTTCAATATGAGTAAAAGAGATAAATCTTAAACGTTATGCCACAAAACAACAGATTGCAGGCTATCAAATATTTTAATTCCACTTATATAAAATGTTTGGAGTAGCAAATATATACAGACAAAAGAAGATCAGTGAATTTCTGGAGCCGAGGGAAGTGAAGGGAGAGGAAATGACTTCTAATGGGTATAAAGTTTTGATGGTATTGAAAATCTTGTAAAATTAGGTTGCACTGGTTATACAAGTCTGGCAATATAATAAAAGCATTGAACTATGTACTTTAAATGGGTGAATCTCATGGTATGTAAATTGCACCTCAGTAACATGTTCAAAAGGGATTTAGATATGAAGAAGAGGTTACTGAAAACAGTCCCTCTTCCTACAGGTCAGGCAGTTTTATCGAACTCACTGCATTCTACATTCTATGCCTCTCTGGTTGCTGAGTTGGGTTTCTCAACTTGAGAGTTCTTACAGTAAAACATATTTCTATATAGCCTCTACATTTCATATAGATTCTACACAATAGACCCAAATAATAAATAATATTTATATCTGTTCGATTTGAAGGAGATGGGAAGAGCTTCCTCTTAATGCTACAAATATAAAACCTTAAATGTTTCTGCGGACAGTCTGATGAAACAAGAGGATTTCAACAGTTAGCGCATTTGTTTTGTCCCTTCAGGACAATAACTTTAGTTATAGAAATGTCCTCTGCTGTATTTTTTCCCCCAAAATATGCATTGAGAATGGCTTGTGAAAAGTATGTTAAATAAATCTTTTTCACAATGTTGAAAGTTTAAGTGATTTAATAAAAATAGAATCCAACATTTTACAACTTCAACAAGCTTTCAAACGCCACATTACTAAACCCCATTCTTTACATGACGGAAGTATCTGACAGTTCAGCGTGAGACGGGCTCACCTCCTACATATCTGCAGAGGAACTGTGTGGGCCGGGAGCTTGGCCCTGTAATGGGGTAAGTCCAGGAAAGCTTAATTAATTTTCAGAAAACAAAGTGACTTGCATGATCTAATTAGCTTCCATTTCTTAAATAAACCCAAAACAAACTAGATGATACAGTTTTATGCAAACAAACAATAAAACCTAATCGCTTCCCACATTTAGATACCACTGTTATTATAGTTGTTCAACCTTTTTTAACTCTCCACTGCTTGGAATAATAATAACCTGCTAGAACTTTGAAATGAAAATCTTTCCACTTGACAAATGCTGATGTTTTTAAGTATTTCAAAAGCCAGTGTCAAACAGGCTTCCTTTTGATTTTCATCTTGGTCTGTGCTGAGCATTAGTAAAGATAGCAAGAGCAAAGGCCTAAGATTAGCCCCTCCTCCATCACTCCCCAACGCCAATCAGTAGGGGGAGCTCTCCTATTATTTAAGTGATCACAAACAAAGCATGGCTGTATTTCTCTTGACACCCTTGGGGACAAAGGTGGAGGCCCTTTTAAAATGAACATTATAACCTGGAGAACATTAGCACAATGATTTGTTCAAACTTGGAGATGTAGTTCATACAGCATCCAGAGCAGATTTTTTAAAACAACCTTGCAAATTAATGGGGGTGTAAAAGTTTCAGGCCAGTAGAAAATTATCCCATTCTAAGAAGGAATCAAGTACCTTTTCAATTTTAGTGGTATAAAACTTAACTATGTCACAATTTTAATGGTAAAATGAGATTATTCTTCCCCAGACAGCTTGGAAAGATTAGAAAAAGAAAAAATTCAGA